>LR749719.1:1693821-1743997 GCA_902729485.2 Mus minutoides
CTGCTATGAACATAGTGGAACATGTGTCCTTTTTACCAGTTGGAACATCTTCTGGGTATATGCCCAGGAGAGGTATTGCAGGATCTTTCGGTAGTACTATGTCCAATTTTCTGAGAAAACGCCAGACTGACTTCCAGAGTGGTTGTACAAGCTTGCAATCCCACCAGCAATGGAGGAGTGTTCCTCTTTCTCCACATCCAGTACCACTTATTTTCTACTGAATAGATTTAATTTTATTATTTTGTAGTTTTAAGAGAGTTTTCCTTGCTTCATTGAACACTTCTCTATTTTTATGTAATATATCTCTCTGAACGCCAAAATCTGCCATTTCATATTCATACCTAGAAATATATTCATTCCTGGAAATAGAACTGTATACACTATAACAATTGGATCTGGCTTGCAGGTTCAGAGGTTCCGTCCAGTATCATCAAGGAGCAGACATGGCATCATCCAGGCAGACATGGTGCAGGCAGAGCTGAGAGTTCTACCTCTTCACCTGAAGGCTGTGAGTGGAAAACTGATTTCGAGGCAGCTGTGGTGAGGGTCTTAAGCCCACTCCCACAGTGACACATTTACTCCAACAAGGCCACACCTCCTATAAGGGCCACTCCCTGGGCCAAGCATATACAAACCATCACACCAGATGTATATAGATTTTTTTTTTTTTAGTTTTTCAGAATGTATAATGGGAAAATAAAATGATTTTCTATAGCCTATGGCATGATTCAGAAAACATTCCTTTAGGTGTCTTCACAGTTAAACTCACTGGTGCTGCTTTGTTCCTCTTCAAATAGATGCTGTTTTGTTCATCCTCCTATTCTATGGCTATAATTCATGGGTGTTTAAATCTGACATTTGTTCACAAAATTGTTCTTCTCTTTGACATCCAAGGAAAACTGACAACAAAGAGAGTACCTCTGAGTACCTCTGTCCACATAATTGAGTGGCCGCCTTTCCCAGAATTCTTTTTTTTTTTTTTTTGCTTAAGTGTTTACCAACACATACTTATGGGTAAAATAGGGACTTTGAGAATAGCCCTCCGGTGTGTGTTTTTGAAGCTACTCACTTAACTACTATCCATTTATATTAATAATAGTATCCCCTTCATAATATTAAAGTAAATATTAACTGGTGCCATATGAATGAAGAGTCTGGGAACGCGGTACTTCATATCAAGGAAGATGACCCTCAGCACTGACCGTTCCCCCTCTGCATCCTCCTGATTCCCCCTTTTCACATTTCATACCTATGACAGTAGAGGGATCAAAGGCGTTTGAGGATCATTTGTGGCTGGGCAACAGTCAAGAAAGTTACCACTTTCTGTGCATGTTGTCATCTTGTCACATAGCTGGTATCCCTTGGGAACTCAGTCAAAGAAACAGTTGAGAAAGAATTCTAATGATCATTTGAGAAAGTATCATAAATCTTGGTTATTGTCTAAAAAAACCTTCCATTGATTTTTCTGTAAAATAAAGTGCCAGTTTCAAGATGTAAGAATAGATGTCAATAGCTTGGAAGAAAGTCTTGGGGACAAAACCTCGGGACTCTTTGGCCATCAATAAGTCACTGGTGCCCTTGTCAGTCGTGCAGACAAATATGGGCAGCAGTCATATCACAGAAAGGAGAGGGAGATGGTCTCTGCTCTACAATCTTTGAATATTATTTGTATTTTTATTTTAAATATAGGTATGTGTGAGACATAATAAAATTATATTTAATAAATGGCTTTTGTGAGTTTTAAATGAATTTTAAATAAACATTACAATAAATATTATAGTTGATGTCAGTTTATCCCAGTGGTTTTTATTTTTTCTTAGCAATACATTAAAAAATCTTGTCATAGATATCTAGAGTTCATTGAAATGGAGTAGATATTACTCAGCAGATAAGGGCCTTATTTATTAGAAGCACACAGTAAGGAGAAAGGTTGTCGGCTGTAATTTCCTATAAGTATTACTACCATTGGCTATCGCAGAGGCTATTTAGAAGATCAAAACCGAGAAGAGCGCAAGCAAAGATGAGAAGGAAGGAAGAAGAGATGAGGAAGGCCAATGGGTGGAGGCTGAGGGAACCTGGGAATGTTTTCTGCAGATGACTGTGTCTCAAATGCAGTAGATTAATCATGGTGATTGCTCACCTAAGGCCTATGAGTGCACATGGAAGACTGGAACCTGTGCTTGTGTGATGGGAAAAGAAGGCTAGGCTTGCTGTTTTGTTCCACAGCCTCTGTAGAAAGCAAGCATCTTTTAGTGGTGGTTAACTGCATTTTAACCTGGCATACTATATGTACTAATTAGTGGGAGTCTTTGAGTTGGTTGATAATCATCAGATATGAAGAGAAGAGCTTTAATTTTGCCCCAAGAAGTTCCTTTGCTTTCAATAGAAATTATTTTAATTAGCCAGATTTAACAAGTCTCAGAAATTATGATCCCGGTAATTCTTTCCTAGGAAGAGATTTTTTGAAATTTATATCTCATTGATTTTGTATGGCTCAAATTGCAACCAAGTTCCTAGAAAATTTCCTATGTCACAATGATACTGATAGAAAACCCAATTAAACTGTCATTAGTTTAGTATCTCTGAAAGGTAACATTTTTCTAATTTAAATTATTCAGAAATACTTAAGGTGGAATGTTTTGGTCATTTAGATTCTACTCGACTAATAATTTCTAAAAGTTTTGATTAACCATTCCTAATAAAATTAAGCATGAGGGGGCCAAGGCGCTGACTCAGTGATGAAGAAAACTTGCGGCCCAGATTGTTTGCCATTTACTGCTACTTCAGGCACCTGACAATTGCCTGCAACTCCTGTTTCAGGGGATCTGACCACCTCAGGCCTCCTAGGGCACCTGGTCCACATGTGTATATTCACACACATGCAGACATACATGCATACACACATACATACATACATACATACATACATACATACACAAACAAACACACACAAACACACACACACACACACATACACTCATACACCTAAATAAAAACAAAAATGCAAAAGAATAAAGTAGAGACTGCTACCCCCTGACATAAATTTTTTAATGGAAAGATGGTGGCCCACACTATGTCATTGCCATCTTGATACACTGTCAAGAGTAGTAAATGCTTTTCTTTCAACTTTTAAATAGATGGGTGGAAAAAAAATCCCCCCAATGGCAATGTTAGTCTGTAGTTTCAGAATGACACAAAACAATACAAGTATCCACTATAATAAGATTATTGACTTTAATTCTAGATTTTAGAGGACAGAATAAGAATAAGAATCCTTCACTCCTTTCAAGTAAAATAATCAATATTTTTTTCATGATGTCCTATTTCTGCTTCAGATTTGAAGTGGAATAATACTTTTTTGACTCTTGGAAGTAAAAATCAAGGTTGAAGAATCAGCTGTGGTGATTCCAATGTTCATAAAACTGACTATTGTTAATGGCATTAACATTGTAAGAAAAGCACAGCTTGGGCTATTATATAAAAATAAAATCCTCTAGGACATGTACTCCAAGCTGCCTATAGTAAACGACGTCCTCACCCTTCTTAACCTCCTGTTGAAGTTCCCTTCCTGTCACACACTGTAGTCAAAGCCCACAGATCAGAGAAGCCATGGACCTGTTGCAACCACAAGAAACTCCTGAGGTAAAAGTAAGTTCATTTGTTTGTTCTGAGGTTTCCTTTACCATTGCTGAAAGAGAAAACATTTGGTTATAGGAAGTTCTCTTTCCTTTAATGTGTAAAATGAAGTTACAATCAATGGTTTGGGATTTAGTTATTAGGGGCTGCATGGTTGCTATACACACAATGGGAGGCAATATTTAAAAAAAAATTGTCTTTCACAGCAGGAATACATGGCCTGTGGATAAACTAAGCAGGGGTCACATGGGCTTATAGCAACTGAAATGGCAAGCACAGGGCCTGCATGGTCTGCACTAGGTCCCCTGAGTATGTCTTACATTGCTAGCTTGGTGGTTCCCTGGGATTCCTAACAGTGGGGGTGAGTATTTCTTTGACTGCTCTTAAGACTTTTTTCCTCCTATTAAGTTACCTTGTTTAGCCTTGATATGAGGGCTTTTGCCTTGTCTAACTGTATCTTGTTTTGTCCTGTTTGACTGTCCTGTCTTGGAAACCTGCTCTTTTCTGAAGAAGAAACAGAGGAGTGGATCTGGGAAAGATTGGAAGTGGGGGGAGTTAGGAAGAGAGGAGGGAGGGGAAACTGTGGCCGGGGTGTGTTGTATGAGAGAAGAATCTATTTTCAAGAAAATCGTCCTTCATTTTTGTTTCTAAGCAGGAAAAACCTTAGTATAATATTTCTAGAAGAAAGTTATTTTAGCTACCATATGTCTTTGTTGCCCATAACATGTCTTTACTTTTCCTGTTACTGGAAATTCTCCAACTTACTCACTTAATAGTTATGAATTTGCCATGCACTAATGACACATCAATAAAAGAGATCTAAAACCACTTGTATTTTTGAAATCTAGTTGAGGATGTTAACAATAATGCTGAGAGAAAAGCTTGTCTCAGATGCAGTTGATGGTATTCTCACATCTAAGGGTTCTGGTGCAAGACGCCCAAGGATATTTAAATGCAAGATGCTGGAAAGTCCTTGAGTTTGTTTCTTGCTCATTTATGCTTATGTGTTTTCTTGGTACTCACAGAAAACCTGCCCAGATACATGGTCTCCATTTCATTTTCAGTTTGATCAATTTATTTAGATAAGACCAATCATTCTTAATATGTATGGCATTGATAAATTAGAAAAAACATGAGAGACTATTTACTTTAAGATAGAAAACATTTCTAAAAAGATGTTCTTCAAAGCACAGCCTGGATGGCTGCACAGTCAAATTGGACACCATACCTATCTGCTTTTGCACATATCCACTTACAAAATGTGTCTGTAGAGACACGGGTCTGTAAAAACTGAAAAGGCACACCTTAATGCACAATAAAAATGAAGCCATCCCACTGTTCATCCTATGGGCTTGATGTTCTCTCAGTGGTAGACATATTCAGATCCTCAAATACAGCCTTTGTAATTAGGGGTAGGGGGAGTTCTCACATGGTGGTAGGCCATATGTCATTCAGTCTGGGAGAAATGTGGTTATAAATCATAAACTTCTTGATGATAACCATGAAGACAAGGAAAAGAAAGTTGTTCCAATCTCTCACAGAAAGTATTTTTGGGGTTGGGGAGCGGGGTGGGGGGGGGGGTTCGAGACAGGGTTTCTCTGTTGAGCCCTGGCTATCCTGGAACTCACTTTGTAGGCCAGGCTGGCCTCGAACTCAGAAATCTGCCTGCCTCTGCCTCCCAAGTGCTGGGATTAAAGGCATGCGCCACCACACCCGGCACAGAAAGTGTTTTTTAAAGTTAGAGCACAGATATCCCACCATTTTTACACAGTTCTTTCTTATAATTAACAAAATGTGTGTTTAGAATTAGCCAGCTGGACTCAGTTTCGATGATCCTCCAATTCTGATGGCAACACATAGAGCATCTCAATTAGGAACCCTTAGAAAGGAGATGCTACAGACGGGCATGCAAGCTGCTTTAGAGGACTGCGCTGGCTGGGATAGATACTCCTTACACTCTTGCATCTCATTCTGTGGATGCTATCTGGTCAGCAAGTCTTGGACAGACAACTCTGTGAGGGAAGTGCTAGGATGTGGTATCCAGTCACCCTCATTTGGGAATATATATATATATATATATATAAATCTTTGACATGGAAAAAAAGAATTACAGAACAGGAAATGCAACAACATAAATAAAGGTGACCTTTAATGTATTCTACTGTGCCTTTTAGTTGAATGCAGTCGAATAGGTAACCATGTCCTGGCCAATAAGAATTTATTTGAACACTGGCCCTTGTTCTGCTCTCCCCGGATTGCTGAGTGTAGTGTATCTGAAGAGATACTCTGATTGTGTCAGCCAGAATAGTTCCAGCAGGAAAGGACTGTTTCCATTTAAAGGACAAATGCCCAGTACAGGCTTAGGACCAGAAATGGCCCAAAATTGAATAATTAAACAGATTAATGTGCATCTGCTCTTTCTTACATTCACTAACCTGCTGGGCATTACTGAGCATACATATGAGTAACTTATTCTCATAAAAATTTTACCTTCCCACTTTTGTTCTCATTTTTTTCTTTTCCTTGGTATTTCACCAACATAATAAACTAGGTAATATACTCACTCGTGACAGCAGTGTGGTCTCCAGTCAGAAAGACACATTTATATTAAATTAATGCCTCATCTTTGTGAAATTGCTCATACTAAAACTTGTTGAATAATGCAGGACAAGTTTCTAGCATCACAAGACCCACACCCAGGCCAGTGGGTCCCTTGACAGGCATTGATTACATTCTTGCTACCTTTCTGCTTCTGAGCCTTGAAACAGCTTTTGCTGTTCTGTACATGCCTGCCCCAGGATTCATATCTTCCACCTGATCACCACCACCTGAAGAGCTTAGAATGGCAGCTAATAAAGTTGCTTGACTGACTGACAGCTAATAAAACTTCACTGGAGCCGAGGATGCAAAGGTACTGGTGACCTTTAACCTTACCATCTTTCCCCAGCAAGCTGTATAGTAGGATAGTCACTCAATAAATTTAGTAAAGGATTGTCCATTTGTTATTCTATTAACCAGGTGTTGAGTATCTACCCATCAGAGTTTTGGGGACACAAACATGTAAGTGAACCCAACTCAGCTGCCACACTGAGTTAGTTCATTACAATGGAGAACAGTGGGAGGGAGAGACGCACATCTGTGTAGGCAGTTAGGATATTATGCAAGGTGTGAGACAGAGGATGCTCTGGGGATTTGTCAAATCAATTGAGCTGTGCAAGCTGCAGTTCTGTGTGTCTTAGTGTATGCAGCAGAAAGCATTTTGCAAAATACTGTTTCAAAAATTAATCTACAAGCTAGAGTGATGGTTTAGCAGCTAAGAGTACTTCCTCTTCTTGCAAAAGACTTGAATTAGATTTTCAGCATCCACATGATGTCTCAAAATAGTCTGTTAATCCAGTTCCAAGGGATTCAATGCCCTTTCTGGTCTCTGAGGGCACTAGAGGTGTATGTGATATGCATACACATATGAAGGCAAAATATGCATACACAGAAAATGAAAACAAACCGTTGGAAATAAAAAGAATGAATTAAAAGTTATTAAACAGTGATATTTAAATGTAGGCTTTCTACCTCTCTGATGCCATGAAAGCTTTCATTTTGTCAAATATGCTTCCTTTTTCTTCTCTTCTTTTCTTTTCCTAAGATTGTATCTCATGTATCACAGGCTGGCTTCAAACTCAGCATGTCGCCACAGATACTCGTGAACCCCTGATCCTCCTGCTTCACCTCCAAAATGCTGAAATGACAAACGTATACTACCATACCTGCCGTATCTTCTGCTGGGCATCAAACTCAGGGCTTTGTCTACAAGCTGACCTACACCCTCAGTCACCCTAGTACATTTACTTGGACATGATTTCACCTGTTACTTCTAATTGCTAACATGAGTCTTTATGTTCATTTGAAGACTCCAAATATTTACTGATCCATCTAAAACCTACTTTTGAGCTATTTATGGCTTTCACATTTCACAAGCATAACAGAAATTAAAACAGTGCTAAACTATTTTAAAAACATGAAGTGCTATGGAAGGTTTAAATTTTTAGTATTGAAGGCGAGAAAGGAGTCAGTGATGATTCAGCAATTTTTTTGTCCATATTTCCCCCAGGAGTCAGGCTCAGTGAAAACTTTATTATAAGATCTCTGGTATGAAAAAGTTCAAAAGCCAAGTGTAATGGATAAATCCCAAAACCTCAAACATCAAATCAAACAAGCAAATATGACAGATGAAACAAACGTCTAACTCCAAGCACCATAGCAAGAATAAAAACACATTGCAGTGAGGAAAAACACCTCTATAAAAAATCTGTGCATTCACAGGACAAGAACTGCTGGATTTGCACTCCTGACAAGTCCTTAAAGACCTCCTGGAACTAGCTGGGCAGAGGTGGTGCATACCTTCAATTTCAGCAGAAGCAAGTGATTCTCTGAGTCTGAGGCCAGCCTGCTCTACAAGCGAGTTCCAGCACAGCCATGGCTGCACAGCGAAACCCTGTTTTGACTCTCCATGCTCACCCGCACCTCCCCCAACAAGAAATCTTAATACAGGCAATAAAGTGTTCGCCTACAAGTCTTTATTCAAGTATTAATGAACACATCTTTAAAGAAGCCCTACTTCAGTTTCCAGAATAGTTACAGCTCTCACCAATCAAGCCATTATCACCAGCATTGTTACCATGTTGGTCCTTACTGTGCATTTTCTATGGATGGGTCACTGTGTTATCATCTTAACCATACCAGGTACTTTTAAAATCACCATCTATCAAGGAAACAGAATTCCAAAGCACTGGCATACCATGCTCTGAGTCCTACAACTAAAGTTCAAGCTCTGGTTGCCCTTCCTCAGAACTATAATTACTCAACACTCTTTGTAGAGTCACTCGACAGCTGGAATCTAGAGCTTAGAATTACCAAGCACAGTCATCACTTTCAACACATTTCACTGTTCACCTCTTCCACACTCTAAAATATTTCTGTACAAATACAGGAGTGAAAACGGAGTGGCAAACCTTACTGATATCTCTCAAGCAGATCTGCAACCAATCTTCACCGGTACATTGAAAATAATCGGGGATCACTCTTGTTCTTCTCAAAATTACTGTGATGGGGTCAGCTCCCATCATTGCGATGACATATCTCAGATAAACAATTTTAATGGAAGAGATGATTATTTGAATTCACCATCTTGGGTGGTTCAGTGTACAGCCCATTTTTGTTTGGAATTTCAACCTATGGCAAGTTTGGCAGACCATGATGGGAGACTGGGAAAGAGGAGTAACTGTTTCATAAAGGCCATGAAGTATGAGTGCAATAATTGATACTCCTACCACCACAATCTCTGTTACTATAAAACATATTTTTACCAAGATTTCACTACCTAATAATAACACTAAAGACTGTGTGCCAAATCTTTAACATATGACCTTTTGAAGGCACTTGACCAATCCATAGATAACTTCTTATTTTAATTTTCTTCACTGAAAATTAAAGTTAAGTTACTTATGAGACATGAAAATGTACTTTACCTACATAGATACTGTGACTCAAAAATGTACCCAAGTAAAAATGGAAACAAAAAATAACCATCAAAGTGGAGAACATGAGAGGGAGGAGGAAATAGTAGTATTTGGGGAGTATAGGGAAGAAAAAGTCAGGGTACCAAAATGCATGTAACATGAAGGCAGAAGGATCTTGGAGTTGAAAAAAAGGGACTAGGAAGGGGGATGTAAGGCAGCAAAGAAAGGCTATGAATGACGAGCATCTTGGTTTCTTCTCATTATGCTATGATAGAATACCCCAACTAAAACAATTTACAGAAATGGCAGTTCATCAGACTAAAATTTCAGGTTATAATTTATCATGGCAAGAAACCTAGGTGTAAGGAACTTTCTGTACCTAGGCACAGTCACAGACATAAGCAGAGAGAGAATGAATGTATGTATACTCAGCTAATTCTCTACTCTTAGAGCACATAGAACCAAACCCAGGGAATGGTGTTAACCTACAATGGCCTAGGTCTTCTCACATCAGTTAAGGAATCAAGACAATTCCCTACAGACATATGTATAGAACAAACTATTCTGGATAATCCTTAATGGACACTCTCTTCATAGGTGGTTATGAATTGGGCCAAGTTGACAGTTACAACAAAGCATCACATAGGACAAGTAAGAACTAAGTTTGTACAAAATGAAATAACAAAATAAAATAATTTGTATACTATCTTAAAAATAATTAATGAACCAAAATTATAAGCCAATATGTTAATAATATCACATTTTAAAACCATAATAAAAACCATAATAAAATTACACAGCATCTTATTATGTATACACACACATTCCCTAAGCAGAGATTATGATTTAGAAAATAATGTATTACTACTGACAATTTGTTACAAGTTTCAGTGTCCATCTAAAATCTAAGGATTGGATAAAGAAACCCAACAAAGCAGACACAAGTACTAAATCTATTGTTATAACATCTCAGACATTCTAGAACAACAGCAATTTAAAGTCTTTATTCACTCCAAATTCCTCATTATAACACTCTAGGTCCTGTGTGAAATGTCATTAATTTGACATGATCAAGCTACCCAAGGATTTTCTCAAAGTCCAAAATCAACACATAAGTTTATTCATTGAATATTTGTTGTCCATTTACTATGTGTTCAGCCTACAGGATAGATGTATGAACACTACTTCCATGTTTGGATTCAGAAAGAAATAAGTAGCTGTATGTCAATTAATGTTGAATTGCACACACATTGAAAGTAACCTGTCCTTTATAGAAGGTATATATTCATCACAGTATAAGGTTTCATGTGCATTTGAGTATCAAAGCTAATAATTCATACAAGACATTGTCACCATGTTTTAGTAAAGCCCATCACTAAATTTTTATCATCACACGATAATCTCAACAACCTGATATTGTGTAAAGTAATATTTACTTCTTTTTATAAAATATGAGCTAAATGTCCATAAAGACAGGAATTGATGAATACTTTAATCACACCTTCACATAGTCACACATTTAAAGATAACAAACTAAAGTTCCAACTATTAATGTTTAAAAACCTCAAAAATTTTGGTCTTCCTTCTTGAGCTTCATGTAGTCTGTGAATTGTATATGGGTATTCTGAGCTTCTGAGCTAATATGCACTTATCAGTAAGTGCATACCATTCTTTTGTGTTTGGGTTACCTCACTCAGGATGATATTTTCTAGTTCTATACATTTGCCTAAGAATTTCATGAAGTCATTGTTTTGAATAGCTGTATAGTACTCCATTGTGTAAATGTACCACATTTTCTGTTCCACTCTTCTGTTGAGGGACATCTGGTGTATTTCCAGCTTCTGGCTATTATGAATAAGGCTGCTATGAACATCGTGGAGCAAAGACTGAAGGAAAGGCCATCCAGAGATTGCCCATCCTAGGGATCCATCACATATACATTTACCAAACCCAGACAATATTGTGGATGCCAAAAAGTGCTTGCTGACAGGAGCCTGATATAGCTGTCTCCTGAGAGACTCTGCCAGTGCCTGACAAATACAGAAGTGGATGCCCTTAGCCAACCATTGGACTGAACCATTGGGTCCCCAGTGGAGGAGCTAGAGAAAGGACCCAAGGAGCTGCAGGTGTTTGTAGCTCCATAGGAGGAACAACACTATGAACCAACCAGCACTACCAGCTCTCTCAGGGACTAAACAACCTACCAAAGAGTACACATGGAGGGACCCATGACTCCAGCCACATATGTAGCAGAGGATGGCCTTGTTGCACATCAATAGGAGGAGAGGCCCTTGGTCCTGTGAAGGCACGATGCCCCAGTGTAGGGAAATGCCAGGAGAGGAAAGCAGGAGTGGGTGGATTGTTGAGCAGGGAATGGGGATGGGATAGAGGGTTTTCGGTGGGGAGACAAGAAGAGGAAAGGGGATAACATTTGAAGTGTAAATAAAGAAAATATCTAATAAAAAAGAAAAAAAAGCAAAGCAATTTTTGAGATATTATAAAAAAAACATTATTCAGTAACAAATATGTGGTGTTATGAATTTTCTAAAAAACATTTAACGTATACAAAATAAGATACTGCATCCATCCCAAATTTGTATGCTGTGATCTTATCCCCAAATGTGATGAAATTGAGAATATGAATTTAAGGGTGTAATTAGATAATGTCTAGTTACATTATCTCCTAGTCCCCAGGGAGCTCCTGGCATGTTTTCTACTATGGATGTGCAAGAAGCAGATCGCAGTCTAAGGCATAGAAAAAGACCCACACCAGGATCTCACCATAGATCTTTGACCGCTGGCCTCTGGAACTATGAGGCATGTATAGATATTTGACTTATGACATTTTGGTACAGCAACCCAAACTGACACAGAAGGGAAATATACACAGAATGACCATAAAAACCTATGTGAATTTTAAAAGATAAAACCAGGATAGTGGAGAAGGAACAAAGTGATAAGACTGTAGAACATGGGAATCTATGAAAGCCAGAAAGTGAATGCATCCTTTCATTTGGAACTCTTTCCTTGTTGTATAACACATACATCTATGGTAATGTCCTTCCTGGCATCCAAAGTTCCATGCAAATTAACTTTTATTTGACTGTTCACTTGAGGAACTTCCTCATTTATTTTTCCTTCTGTTTCAGCAGTGCTCAGAGTTTGCTTGGGCTTCCCAATCGTCTCTATTGTGTATATCAGCACTTTATCAGTGTAGTGTGCATTTTTCTTCCAGATGTGGCTCCCCTTTCCATTTAGAGTTCAATTTTATTTCAAAGCTAAATCCATCAGATTTTCTCTGGGTTTCTGTCTTTCTATGTTTAGAGCTATCTTGTATTCTTTAGCATTTCTGCTTCACTTTTCATTTTGATATTCAACCCACATGGAATTTATTTTCTATATTTTAGCCTATGTCAGGAATCGAATGCACTTTTCATTATCAATCATTAAAATATTTAGATGTTTCAAGTGAGTTTATTAAATGACTAAAATGTACTATCATGTAGTTTCTTTCTTTCAATCAAAACATTCCCTCTGAGAGGGAGGACACGAGCTCATAAAACTCAGAAAGACAACTCACAATATTACAAGACACATGTATTACCCAGAATTCCCTAAAAAAAGACAAAGAACTGATAAGGATATTTAATAGATTAGCTTAAGGATAAGGTTCAAGAAGTCCACCAATGACTGCCTCATGTTAGGAGTCCAGGCAGGTAGATCTCTGGAAGTTCTAGGTCAGCCTGCTCTACAGAATGAGTTTCAGGACAGCCAGGGATATACAGAGACACCCTGTCTCAAAAAAAGGAGAGCCAGGCAGTGGTAGCACACGCCTTTAATCCCAGCACTTGGGAGGCAGACGCAGCCAGATTTCTGAGTTCAAGGCCAGTCTGGGCTACAAAGTGAGTCCCAGGACAGCCAGGCCTATACAGAGAAACCCTGTCTCAAAAAACCAAAAACCAAAAAAAAAAAAAAAAAGGAGAGCTTTTTCTTCATACAGTATATTTATATTTCTCTCACTCTGCTCTCTCCAGCTCCTTGCCTCCTATCTAGATCCACCCTCAATCTGTCCCTTGTTAGAAAACAAACAGGTTCCTGTCAGCATGCACTTATAGCTGTCTCCTAAGAGGCTCTGCCAGAGCCTGACAAATACAGAGGCAGATGTTCTCAGCCAACCATTGGACTGAACACAGGGTCCCCAATGGCAGAGTTAGAGAAAGTACTAAAGGAGCTGAAAGGGTTTGCAGTCCCATAGGAGGAACAACAATATTAACCAACCAGACCCTCCAGAGCTCCTAGGGACTAAACCACCAACCAAAGAATACACATGGAGAGACTCATGGCTCCAGCTGCATATGTAGCAGAGGATAGCCTTGTCAGGCATCAATGGGAGAAGAGGCCTTTGGTCCTGTGAAGGCTTGATGCACCAATGTAGGGGAATGCTAGGGCATAGAGGCAGGAGTGGGTGGGTGGGAGAACACCCTCATAGAAGCAAGGGGAGGGGGATGGGGTAGGAGGTTTTCAGGGGAGGGGGAACCAGGAAAGGGGATAACATTTGAACAGTAAATAAAGAAAATATTCAATAAAAATAAAAGGAAAAAAAAAAGAAAGAAAACAATCAGGCATCTAATGGCTAACAATAAAATAAAAATAAGATAAAACAAAAACAAACACACCAAAATAGAAAAGAATAAACCAACAGAAGGAAGAAAGCCCACGAAAATGATGTTGATTTCATTTTCTTTTGGCCACTTACTCCAGGCATGTGGCCTATCCTTAAGAGTAGTTTGTGTCCCCAATGAAATTAATTACCTTGGAGAAAACTAAATTTTCAATTGCAAGTGGTTATCAGTTAGAGATAGCTTCTGGATTAGGGATAGAGCATGCACCCACTTCTTTCAACTCTAGTACTCCATCTGGTGCAGACCCATGTAGGCCCTATACAAACTGCCTCAATCTCTCAAGTTCCTGTGTGTGTTGATCCTACTGTGCTAAGAAGGCCTTGTTTCCTGGAAGTCTCTCACCTCCCAGGTCTCTGGTGCATTCTGGGGGGTCCTCTAACCTCCTCCATCCAGAGGTTTCCTTTTTCCATTCTTTCTGATGGCCCTCAGAGCTTTGGTCCTTTTCCCCACCCAATACCAGATCAGGTTCCCCTCCCCCAACTCCTCCCCCAGCCCATCCATTTGTCCTCCCAGGTCCCTCCCTCCCTCCCTCCTTCCCCTCCTATGATTACTTTTTTCTCTCTGCCAAGTGGCACTGAGGCATCCTCACTTGAGCCCTTCAGCTTGTTGAGCTTTTTGAATTCTGTGGACTGTATCTTGGAGAAACTCCGAGGACTCAAAGGGAGGAACCTTAGATGAAACACTCCACAGTAGAGAGAGGAAACTTGTAGAGCCCACCTCCAGCAGGAAGACAGGAGATCAAGTGAGGCATGGGGTTGCCATCCTATAGTCGCAGACTGATTCACAATTGTTCCTATCTGAAAGAATTACAGGGATGGAAATGGAGAGGAGCTTGAGGAAAAGAAGGTCCAGCAACAGGCCCAAAGTGGGATCCAGCTCAAGGGGAGATCCCAAGGCCTGACACTATTACTGAGGCAATGGAGCGCTCACAAGATGGGATCTAGCATGACTGCCCTCCAAAAGACCCAACAAAGAAAGAGTCAGTTGCAGATATTTGCACCCAAACAATGGATAGAAGCATGTGACCCCTGTTGCTGAATTAGGGAAGGGGGAAAGCTGAGGAGAAGGGCGGTCCTGTAGGAGGACCAGCAGTCTCAATTAATCTGGACCCCAGAAATCTCTCAAACATTGGAACACCAAACAGGCAGCATACACCAGCTGATATGAGGCACCCAACACACATACAGTAAAGGACTGCCAGGTCTGTGTTCATTCAGATGCACTTAACCCTCAAGAAATTGGAGGCCCCAGGGAGTTTAGAGGTCAGGTGGAGTGAGGGGTGGGGGCATCCACGTGGAGAGAGGGGGTGAGGTGGGGAGGAGGGGTGGGATGTGGAGCACACAGAGGTTTGATGGGATGGTGGGGAATGGAATATAGAGTCCAAAAAATAAATTAAAAATGAAATAAAAATTTTAAAATGGAATAAAAGAAGAAGGAGAGGGAGGGGGAGAAGGAGGGGAGGAGAGGGGTATGGGAGGGGAAGGGGGAAAGGGAGAGGAAGAAGAAGAAGGAGGAGGAGGAGGAGGAGGAAGAGGAGGAGGTGGTGGCTTTGTTTCCTTGTGGTCCTTACCTGCTTCTGTCTCTTATAGTCTTTCTGCTACGTTTTCTGAGTTTTCTTTGACCCCTGAGGGGAAAGATTGGAAGGAGATATTCTGTTTAGGGCTGAATGTTCCAAGGTCTTTAACTTTCTGTGCTGAGGACAAGTCCCAATAGTTCTTTCTTTTTTGGTTCTTCTTAAGGTAGCAGAGGGAATAGCTGCAGTGGGTGTAAGACTTGGTCTTACAAGATGTTTAGGGTTACTCATTAATACTAAAATGTTTATCTATCTTAAGTCGAAGTTGCTATGCTTCAGTAGCTAACCTGCCTTCTGTGAGTTCCTCAGAGGGAGAAACTGTTTAGCACCTCATCACAAAACAGCAGGGAATTAAGTGAAAAGATTTATTGCTAGTGCTCCTTTCTTTGGTGAGTCAGCCAGAAACCCCTCTGGCTAAGTTGGATAACACTTTGTGAGCCAGAGAAGAAGGAAGGAAAGGAAAAAAATTAAGATGCTAGACCAAGGGGCCTCTCTTCCCAATGGTGGCTAATTAGGCCATCTTCTGCTACATATGCAGCTAGAGACACGAGCTCTGGGGGTACTGGTTAGTTCATATTGTTGCAGACCCCCTTCAGCTCCTTGGGTACTTTCTCTAGCTCCTCCATTAGGGGCCCTGTGTTCCATCCAATAGCTGACTGTGAACATCCATTTCTGTGTTTGCCAGGCACTGGCATAGCCTCACAAGAGACAGCTATATCAGGGTCCTTTCAGCAAAATCTTGCTGGCGTATGCAATAGTGTCTGTGTTTGGTGGCTGATTATGGGATGTATCTCCACATGGGGCAGTCTCTTGATGGTCCTTCCTTCTGCCTTAGCTCCAAACTTTGTCTCTGTAATTCCTTCCATGGGTGTTTTGTTCCCAGTTCTAAGGAGGAATGAAGTATCCATGCGTTGCTCTTCCTTCTTCCTGATTTTCTTATGTTTTGCAAATTGTATCTTGGGTATTCTAAGTTTCTGGGCTAATATCCACTTATCAGTGAGTGTATATCATGTGAGTTCTTTTGTGATTGGGTTACCTCACGCAAAATGATACCCTCCAGATCCATCCATTTGTCTAGGAATTTCATAAATTCATTGTTTTTAATAGCTGAGTAATACTCCATTGTGCAAATGTCCCACATTTTCTGTATCCATTCCTCTGTTGAGGGACATCTGGGTTCTTTCCAGCTTGTGGCTATTATAAATAAGGCTGCTATGAGTATAGTGGAGCATGTGTTCTTATTACCAGTTGGAACATCTTCTGGATATATGCCCAGGAGAGGTATTGCTGGATCCTCTGGTAGGACTATATACAATTTTCTGATGAACCGCCAGACTGACTTCCAGAGTGGTTGTACAAGCTTGCAATCCCACCAGCAATGGAGGAGTGTTCCTCTTTCTCCACATCCTCGCCAGCATCTGCTGTCACCTGAATTTTTGATCTTAGACATTCTGACTAGTATGAGTGGTATCTCAGGTTTGTTTTGATTTGTATTTCNTATATATATATATATATATATATATATATATATATATATATACTTTATGTATATATATATACTCATTAAAAGTTCAAAGTAACAGTTTTACATGGCCTTGCTTTATCATAGTGCACACCTATGACTTATCCTTGAACCTAAATGTTTTTGCTTGAACACAAACTTGTCCCAAGTTTATTTCTCTTTTTAGTGTGATTATGATAGCTCACTGTATTTCTTATTATTCAGCCTTTACTTACTATTCTGAGAAGTGGGCACATTCTTTTGGGGCGGGGTTGGTTTTACAAGACAGGGTTACTCTGTGTAGCCCTGGCTACCCTGGAGCTCACTCTGTAGACCAGGCTGGCCTTGAACTCAGAGATCTGCCTGCCTCTGCCTCCTGAGTTCTGAGATAAAAGGCATGCGCTACCATGCCCGGCCACACATTCTATTATTTATTCTAACTTTATTACATATTTCTAGCAACTAAGGACATCTCTAAAAACTTTCTTCCTAAATTTATTTGAATCAGGAATTCTATAGAATTATCTATTTGTCTATATAGCATTACAACACGATAGTACATCTTTCTAGGTCTACGGAGATCTACTCAAAAGAGTGGGTTAATATCTGTTGATTGTTATATATGTTTGATAATAACAGGTAAAGCATATCAATAGCAGTAATCTTTCCAAAAATGAATTTCACATGAGCCTTCCCTACCAGATCATATCTACACTAGATTTTAATCAAAGATAGACCCATTTCAGGAAATTCACTTGCTAGTTTTTAGCTTCTACTTGTTGGCTCCTGACATTTCTGAATGTTGTCAGGTTTTAAGTCATTTTATTCATTCCCAACTGCTGCAGGAGAAAGCTTCTTTGCTGATGGCTAAGCAGAGCACAGATCTGAGTATAGCAGAATGTCATGAGGAGTCATTTTATTGCTATGCTCCTTTAGTAAAGTAATATTTGTTTTTTGTTTTCCCTAGATCCATGAGCTATCTAGTCTCACGTTCTTAGTCATCCAAGCAACAGTTGGATATGGGTTCCATTATGTGGAGCGGACCTTATGTCAAATCATACTTTGTATACTTTCACAAGCTTTGTGCCACCACTGTACTACCATATCTTGCAGGCAGGACAGCATTGTAGATTAAAAGGTTTACAGCTGGGTTGGTGTTTATGTTTCTCATACGGCAGTATGAAGAGTACCTTCCAGAGCTCATAGTGGTGAAGGCCCTTGGTAACCACCAGCTTTACTTCTTGGTGATCAAAGAGTTATGTAGGTGTTATCTTTAGCAGTACAGACTTGGCAATAGCTCTTGGCCCATGACACTCATTTGGCCAACAAATAATTAGATATAACTTGGTTACCATATTGGAGGCTTAATTTGTTGATAAGAGTTGTTTAGTTTGGGTTATATCTTCTGTGTTATTTGGTGATTTTATTTAGATCACCTTCATAGACATATATATTTTGGGAAGCTTGCTCAACTTTAATCTCAGTACTTGGCAGCAGAAGCAGATCCATTTCTGGGAGTTCAACATCAGCCTGGTCTATAAAGTGATTTCCAGCGNTATATATATATATATATATATATATATATATATATATATATATATATATATATATATATTCAGGAGGGTAATTCTTGTTCTAATAGTTCATTCTCAAATGTCAAAAGAGTACATTGATATATGGGTTAATTGAGCTACAAATGTGGACAACTGGATTCTGAAAAGAAGGTTTGAGAACATGTTTTAATCCTTATCTTTGAATTCCCCTGACTTAGAAAATAAAATCTTTAGAAAACTCCATAGCACCTTCATATTATAGAAGTTTTAACCAGGGCTGGGGGCACCAGCCTGTATCTTTAGCTTCTCAGGAGGCTGAGGAAGGAGGATCCTAAGTATAAAATCTTCTAGGAATGCAGGGTGTTTCTAATTCAATTTGGGAAATTTAGTAAGAATCTGTTCTAAATAAAATGTAAATATGCAAATTAAAAGGAAGGAGCTGGGGATATTGTTCAGTGAAGTCCACTTTTCTAGCATGTATGGGTCCCTAGGTTCTATCATCAATATTGAAGAAAAAGGAAAATGAATAAAAATCTAATATAGGCATAGAGAGAATAGTAATGAAGAACTACCACATGTTTAATAACTTGAAATTTTTAAATTTTTATATTTATCAACTGCCTTAGTGTTTCTATTGCTGTGATAAGGATCATGGTCAAATGAAATTTGGGGGAAAAGGATAATTTTGCATATTTGTGAACTAGGATGTGACATTTTATACAAATTTGTAGTATGTGATGATCAGATTTGGGGGTTACTGCTAAGTCTGTCATGTCTTCTGTTCATCATTATTTTCATTGGGAACATTTTCTCCTTAGTAGTTACCTTTCCATGCTGTCAACTTCCTCTTGAACTCGATGAGTATGTGGCTTTTCTGATAATTTTTTACTAATTCCTAATTTCATGTCATGTTCTGATCTGCTCTGGAGAGTTGTATAGTCATTATAAACAGCAAAAAGACTTTGTCTTTCATACTCTTCTCCACACAACAATCTGTTGGCATCTCAGAAAAGGATTTATCAATCCAGTTATTTACACCAAATTCAGCAGTGAGATTTTTGAGAATCCATTCTTTCATAATACATCACTAGTTGAAGACTTGGTAATTCTTCTTCATCCTTATGTCCTTGCGGCAACATATTACTTAGTAGTTGTCCTAGCTTGGTTTTCTGTTGCTGTGATAAACTTCGCCAAAAGCAACTTGGAGAGGGAAGGAGATATTTCAAGTCAAATCATCAAGGAAAGCAAAGGCAGGGGCTTGAAGTAGAAACCACAGAAAATGTTACTTCCTGGCTTGCTTCCTGGTTCACAGACAGCAATCCTGCTCATGGGTGATATAGTCTACAGTAGGCTGGGCCCTCCCATTATAAGTAATCAAGAAAATGTCCTACAGACATACCCACAGGTTAATATGAGAGAGACAATTAATTAATAAGCAAGATTAACCATTAATATTAGTTTGGTTTACTACATGAAATTTGATTCTTATAACATTACTCATATGAGAAGAAGGTAAGATTATAATAATGGCCTTGGACCAATCATGATTTATGCACATGAATAATGGGAAGGACTAATTTTTTCCTGAGCAAAAGACTATATTGAGCAAAATTAATGCTCTACTAGCAAGATAAAGAAATTGCTACAAAGTCTGCCATCGGCATTGTCTTCCAGAATTTCCAGTCTGAAATCATGATAGACTGTTCATCTATGCATCAGCCCTAAGAAGGCAAGTTATAATCATTTGGGGATAAAATTGCGAAAGAGTAGATTTTACTTACTTCTCTAAATGTAAAGAAGGAAGAAATTATGTTATTAGCCAACATTTATAAGCACTCTCCTATATTAGTTCATTTAACCTTACATGAGTGCTTCGGCTGGTGTGTGAACATACATGCTACACAGGGAAAAAAAAATCAAACAAAACCAAAGCAAACAAAACCTCAGAAATCAGTAATGTTGAATTATTCTTGCAAGGGCACTCAACAACCAGATGATAAGATTTGGCTAATAAAAAGATCTTGCTGTGAGAGGCTCTGCCAGACCCTGATAAATACTGATGCAGATGCTTGCAACCAACCATTGGTCTGAGCATCGGGACCCAATGGAGGAATTAGGAGAAAAAACTGAAGGAGCTGAAGGGGTTTGCAACCCCATAGGAAGAAAAACAATATCAACCAACCAGACCTCACAGAGCTCCCAAGGACTAAACCACCAATCAAAGAGTACACATGGAGAGGCTGGCCTTATCTGGCATCAATGTGAGGAGAGGCACTTGGTCCTGTGAAAGTTCTATGCCCCAGGTGGTGAGGTTAGAGTTGGTGGGTGGGTGGGGGAGCACCCTCATAGAAGCAGAGGGAGAGGGATAGAGAGGGCTTGTGGAGGGGAAACTGGGAAAGGGGATAATATTGGAAATGTAAATAAATAAAATAGCCAATTAAAAAAAAAAAACTTGTTGTGTAAGCATGGAGATTGAGACTGATTCTAGCACCCATGAACAAATCAGGCAGATCACTGGGAACCTGTAATTACAGTGCTGGTGAGACAGACTCAGGTGAATTCCTGGGGTTACTGACCAGTAAACCTACCCAGTCAGTGAGCTCCAGGTTCAGTGAGAGGCTTTCTCTTAAAAACAAGAAGAAGGCCTCAGTATAGTGGTACCTACATTTAATCCCATCACTTCGGAGGCAGAGCCAGGATGATCACTGAGTTTGAGGCCATCCTGATATAGATAGTTTCATACCAGCTAGGGTGACATACTATCTCAAAATAAAACAAGAAATAACTTGGAGAGTAGTTAAGAGACACTAAATGTTGACCTGTAGTTTCCATATGCACATGTACACATATACATCAATACTAGTATGCATTCACATACACAAACACAGAAGTCCATATATGCATGCATGCATGGACACATGCATACCAACCACCCCCGCCACACACACACACAGCTGTTATGCAAGAGCATAGGTTTTCTGCTTCCCAATTCTGAACATTTCTTTACATTCCAGATCCTAGAGCCTGACCAGGGAATTTGTTAGAAAAGCCATCTCCCAGGGCATGCCTACCAGTTCTGAATTAGAAACTCTTGGATGTGGTTCACTAGACTGTGCTCAGCAAACCTCCCAAGTGATTCAGATGCATGCTGAGGTCTGAGGATAAATAACTGAGCTACACTGCATCACACACAGGACTTTCACTTAAACTAATGACATTTTTTTTCCCTGCATATTACATGGTTTAATGGAGAAATACCCCCTTTTGCTGGAGCTGGCCTGAGGAAATCCCCTTTCATTCGGGCCCCTCATAAAATGTCAGTGTCATAGAGTTGTGATTTTCCTGCCTACATTCAAACATAAAGAGCTCTCCATTTTAAGGACACACTCATTGACCCCTATGGCTAAGGTTACATTCTAGAATTTCATACCCAGTGGCCAGATTTTTCTCTATCCAGCTTCAGCTACGTATGAGCACACAACATGAACTAGAGAGACCTGCACCTCATAGAATTAGTTTTCTTGTAACTAATAATGAGTCATACTGAACTCCTTCCTCTGCCAAGATGAAGACTCTTTGCCCTCTGCTTCCTGTCTCTTCCTGACATCCAATCTTTATTTTAATCCACAAAACATGCAATTATTTTCCCTTTCCTAAAAAATAAGCAGCAAAAAGAAAAACATTTCAGTGACTAATTGTCACCCCTGACAAAGATGAGCTAAAATTATTTTAGATGAAGTACATTTGTCTTCTCCTGAGTCTGATCATGTGTTTTCTGATATTATGATTGTATACTCACGAATCCCAGGTCCACATCTGCATTTGGTCTATTCTCTATATTGCTGACATCTTTATATACCTAAGAGGAGTAATACACTCAGGGTCAATTTTAGGCCCAATTTATACATTGGCTACATCTGTAGCCTATCTGGGTGCTTTGTTTTCCCAGCCTGTAAAGCTAGTTATGCACAAATATTTTGCTAGTTGCTTTTCCCCAGAGTTCTATACTGTACTTTTCAATATTGCTTTCCTATATCAGCACACCCACCTTACCCTTTGCATACAGTTCAAATTTCTGTCCACATAGAAAGGAAGAATGCATATTACTTTTTAAATGGTTCAGACCTTGAGCAAGCTGCTTATTTCTCTTCTGCTCAGTTCTTTGTTTGGGAAACACAATAAAGTAATGGTTAGCAAATTCTGAGGCAGATTGGAATTTTATGGATGGCCTACAAAAGAAAACAAAAGAGTGCCAAGCTGACTGAGCTACATACTTTCTGATTCAGTAGGTCTCTGGTAATGGGCAATCATTTATATTTCTAGAAAGGTCCCAAGTAATTGCTGGTACTTCTTGTCTAGAAATCAAGCTTTGAAAAGACTATTTTACTGTTATTGGGACAAATATGTAGTGCCCTCTGGGAAAAATGGTAAATTCAAAGCAATCTCTTGATGAATGTTAGTTCACTTGCCCTTCACCTCTCTTAAACTTTCATCAAAAGAAAGTAAATAGATGGTAGCGATGAGCCAATAGCATTGGCCTTGAAGAAATAAGCTAAATCCAATTATCTCTGGGAAGTCTCCTGGAAGCAAACCCAAACTGTACTTCTATAGAAATAAATTTAAGAAAGAATTTTAGATAGATGAAGATTTAGAAACAACTAATAGGATTTGGCAAACTCATCAGGTGAAGAATACACTTGTAAATTGTTAATAGAAAAAAATATTTGTAGTTTAGACTGCAATTTAGTGGAATCTATCACAATGAGAATAAGACATATACTTAGACACAGCAATTATAATAGTAGAAATGTGTCCTTCAGAAATATATAGGGTCAGGGATTCTATTCAATAGAGTTAGCACAGCAGTTTCCAAACTCAAACGTAGGAAATGCCCTGTTGTCACCAATGAGTTAACTTGATTTATACTTCAAGTCCACTGTGCCAGGAAATGAGAATGAACTTCGTGCATTTCAGGATCCATCTCTTGATAGTTTTGTAGAATTGCATCAGAGAGCCAGGAAGAGTGTGCAGGGCAGTAATGCTGTTGCTGTGGTGAGAATACTTTATGCTCAATCTCAGTGTGCTGTCGGCCCCTGATTTGGCCATCATTCAGAATGTATTTGATGGATTTTGTATACAAATTATTGCCAACTCACTTCCTTCTGACTGTCCTACACTGTCTCCACCAGCCTTATCTGCTTTTGTTGCCCCAGAGCCACACTGAACTGCCAAGTTTGCAGGGAGGCTTTAGAACTTGACTCATTTGATAACTCTCAGATGCTTAGAAATATTCTAGTATTTTCTGTGTCCTAAAAACTCTAAGCTGTTCCAAAGACTATAATCAACTTTATAGCTACTTATTTTAGTTCAACCAACAGAACATATCCAGAAATGTTAAGTGATAGTTAGAAGGTGGTAAGCTCTTCCATTTGAAACTTTTTTTTTGTTACTGTAGTTGTTATCAAGTACTGAACAAAAAGAAAATAGCCATTTTGATGTTGAAAAATCTTGTTCCCAAGGCAAGTTCCAGATGCAAGCCACTCCTTAATCAGTGACTTGGTGATTACAACTTAGCATCATGCAAGTCTGTGGTAACTATCTATAGCTCTATTTTAGTATTCATTAAAGTAAGCCTCTGATGGTCAAAATAGATCTTTTAATGTTCAGAATTAAAGCAGCTGTTTACCCTTAATTTTCAGAATAATTTTGAGAAGTTGGTACTTTGCTTTATCCCCCCACCCAAACCAGAAATGACTTCATTGTTTAGATACAGAAAGAAATATGTTAAATCATTCACCCAATGCTGCTTGGAATAGACTTGTTCAAAGCATATTTTGATTGTGTAACTGTTCTGAGCTAAACTTGGCTTTGTCAAGTCTCTGGATGTTATATAACCTCATAGAAAATACAAAAATAAGAAATAAGGGCAGATTTAGATAAAAGACAACAATATTGGAAAATTTAGGCCTGTTTTAAGTCTCCACAGTGACCAGCGATATAGATACAAAGATTGATTGGGCATAGCTCTTGCCACTGAACTCTCATAAGTAGGAAAATAATTAGATAATAAAAACAAAGTCAATAGTTTGTTGTACAAGCAGGAAAACCTGAGTTCCTTACCATTGCACAACATTATGTATGAAAAGCTTGGCACAGTGGAGAATGGGCCTATAACCTTTGTATGGAGAGGCAGAAACAGAAGGAACCCTAGAGCTTACTGGCCCTCTAGTATTGCTTAACAACTGGCTTCCAGGTGTATTAAGAGACTCTGTATCAAAAACTAGGGTGTAGATCAATGGATGAAGACATGCAACATCATTATCCCTAATCTCTCTCTCTCTCTCTCTCTCTCTCTCTCTCTCTCTCTCTCTCTCTCTCTCTCTCTCTCTGTGTGTGTGTGTGTGTGTGTGTATTCAGATAGTACTGATCTTAACTAAAGAAAGCTTCATAGTTAGTGTAATATTTAACTTGTGGTGGAAAGTCTCTTCAACTATCTTCAAGAAAAAGTAACCAAAATTGGCCAAGAAAGTAAATCCTATTTATTGAATGCAAATTATGTATTGAAAGGAAGAGTGACTGATTAACCTACTGTTTGCATAATACCTAAGAGAATGATATATTTTAATGCAGAGGTTCTCATCCTGTCACCCTTTGTGTGTGTGGGGGGGGGTGTTAAACAATCCTTTCAAAGGTGTCACATATATGATAATCTGCCTATCAGATGTTTAATTATGATTCATAATTAAACATAATAAATTAAAGTTATAGTTATAAAGTAGTAATAAAAATGTTATGGTTGGGGGTCACCACAACATAAGGAATTGTATTGAACTCATAACATTAGGATGAACTATTGATCTACAGAAAATTAATATATAGTTCTTAAACTAGTGAATGTTTGACTTGAGGTAATAGTGAAAGGCTCCAAGGTGTTCTATTTTTCTAAGATATAAAGGACAGGGTTAACAGGGTTCACACTTGAGATAAACTAGAAAGAACAGCAAAGTAGCTATGGATACAATATAAGGAATTAGGATTTTTCTATTGCTGATAATGGGAAGCCCTTAGCAGCAACTGAGCAGAGCAGGCAGAGCTGAGTATTGGGAGTCTAAGTGTCTCTTTCCAAATGTATGAAGGTAGACCTTACAGACTGGGACCAATACTGACCACTCAAAGACAACACTCAGTAATAAATTACCTATTTATACCATGACCTCTGAAACACACACACACACAAAGAGAGAGAGAGAGAGAGAGAGAGAGAGAGAGAGAGAGAGATCCATCAGCATCAATAATGAAGAAGAGAAAATTTGGGAGACTAGCATAACATCTTGAAAAGGTGAGTTGACCCATCATTTGGCCAAGAGAGAGTCACTGCTGACCCTATTTCTTTCATCAAACTCTAACACCCCTTTTAATTCTTTTCTGTTTTCGTTGGGGGCTATAGGAGTTGAGGTAATGAACCAGTATTTTCTCTGACTTCCCTATAGGCAAGTTATAGCACAGTCCATTTTATACACATACTGCTACAATAAATCTCCTGACTTCTACATTTATAGACTGGGAGATCAGTCTCCAAGTCTCAGCTCACATATCATCTCCAGGGTACAACCATGGATGATGCTTGGTGATGATCTTCCCATCCTCATTGTCTTTCAAAGAAGTGGTCCAATGATTCTGCAGCTAGTTGAGCATCCAGACAGGCAGGACACAAGCAAAATACACTTTTATATATTTCTAAGCTTTAATTCTAGACCACTAGCACCCTTCTTTATGACTTGGCTTAAAGAAAGATGAAACAATCAGGAGAGCAAAGAAGCAATGACTTTCTCCATAAACACTAACCCAAGGAGAAATAGTTCTCTCTCTCTCTCTCTCTCTCTCTCTCTCTCTCTCTCTCTCTCTCTCTCTCTCTCTGTGTGTGTGTGTGTGTGTGTGTGTGTGTGTGTGTGTGTGTGACATGAATGTCTACGTTTTCTGTTTTCCACCTTATTCTCTTGAAACAGCATCTGTCACTGAACCTGGAGCTTGTAGTCTTGGGAATAGGCTGGTGGTCAGCAAGCGTCCACAGTAACAAGCCTATGTTGCCATGACCAAACTTTTGTGTGGGGTTGAGCACCCATGAACAAATAAGACAGGGATTTGATCTCAGAGTCTTAAGTATGCCGAGTAAGTGCCTTCCCCCTAAACTATAGCTTCAGCCCTATACTTTTGCTTTAGAGAGAAGCTATCTTCAAAGTAGCTAGGAAAATTCTTGATTGCTAGGAGGATACTTGACCTGTGTTTAAAACCCCCTTAGTTTCTAGTGCTGGTATAGAAAGCTGTTTTTAAAAACTTTGAAAAGAATATTTTCCCTGACTTGGATCACAGGCTTTATTACATCAATGTGAGTTCCTAGAATAATTTTCCTTTCAATTTTGCATTAGAGTATTTTAAGGTGGATGACATTTATTACCCGTTAAAACAAAAATGAAGTGTTCTTTTTGCAAAGGTGTTTCAATACTGTGGTTTGAATATAGATGTGCATACTTTTGATGGTCAGATATCTACACACAGGGTATGTATGATAGGACCCTTGTACTCAGTCCTTCAGTCTGAGCAAGAAAGACTCAGGATAGAAAAGATAGAGGAAGACAGTCATTGCTTCTTAGCTTACTGGGATTTTGTTGTTTTTGTGTGTGTGTGTGTGTGTGTGTGTGTGTGTGCGCGTTTGCTTTTGGTTTTGGCAAGTTTACCTCATTTTCCACAGCCTTTATGAAATGTTTATGTCTTACTTCTGGAAAATAAACATGATACTCTAGTCTGTTATCAGTGGGTTGGTGTCCATCTTGAGGATGCATGATAAACATTAAAGTCATTGACCCACCAGACACTGTACACTTCCTGCTTCATATATCCTGCCAACTTCCAGAGTGTAACTACTAGCAATAGACAGATGGTTGGATAGATAAATGAATGAATTTATTTGATAGTTTACTGCCAAAACTTTGCTACCTATAATAAAATCATGTTTCTTGGTTCTGTTCCATGAACCACGAGGGGAAAAAAAAATCTCAATATAGTCACAAACCAAACTTAAAGTAAAGAAATAATAGTCTGAATATCTATTTTGGTCAGTGAGTGTATGCATATATGCACATATTCAGGTGTATATGTGTGCACATATACATACAGGCCAGAGGTCAGTGTCAGGCATTGTCCTCAGTTACTCTCCCTATTTTAAAATAAATTTTATCATATTTACTATTGTGTGTGCACTATAGTGTGTGTGTGTGTGTGTGTGTGTGTGTGTGTGTGTGTGTGAATGCAGGCACACCAGTGTCATGATTCACATGCAGAAAGTAGACAATTTTTAGGAGTCTGTTGTTTCCTTCCACCACTGGCTGCAGGAATTGGCTCAGTCTGTCAGCTCTGCTTTTACCTGCTGAGCCATCTCACTGACACACTCCATCTGAGTTTTCAGGCAGGTTTCTCACTGATCCTGGAGCCCACAGATGTGGCTAGACTGGCTTGCCAGCAAAGCATGGGGAATTTTTCTTTCCTCTGCCTTCATACTGTCTGGTGCTAACAATCTGAATTCAGGTCCTCATGCCTGTATAGTCAGTTGCTTTACCCCCGATCTATCTTGCCAGCCCCTCGACATTTTAAGGAGATTTAAGCCCAACACCCCCTGGATAATATCTATTAAAGAGCCTCAAAAAGGACCTCCTAGAATCAAAGCATTTTGTGTTATCAATGACATTAATGTCATATTATTTAAAATGGAATTGAATTGAATTATAGTACTCAATCTAATGTACAGTATTTCAGCAACCCTAGTCATGTGTCCTATTCAATTATTTAAGAAGTATTTAGGATGGCACCTACTATGTTCCAGGCACTGTTTTAGGCTCTGAAAATTACAAGACATCAATGGAGCTGTCTTTCTATTGGAATACTAATTTCAGCAGGTACTTAAAGCAAAATATCTAAAACCTTAATGTAATCAATGTTATAATTTACTTGAACCATTGTTCACATTTAATTCAATTTCTGTATGAGAATACCTGTGAGCTTATGAATTGCTGAAATGTCAACACATGTCTTTTGACTGAAAATGTATGCTTCCCCAACCCCCATGGTATTGTGACAAGTATTTTTCTTTTTTACTTAAGTTGCTGCATAGAAAACTCAAGTGTATGCTCCCCTAGCCCCATGGTATTGTGACAAATGTTTGTATTTCTACTAGACTTGTTCAGCAAAGGCTTAAGAAAGCTACCCTATTCCTTCCAGCCCCAATATGTTCATTCTCTGTTCTGTAATAAAATGTTCTAATCAGAAAACTATTTCAAGAAAATCGAGCTTCACTTTGAAAATGAAGATGATAATGCTAAAGATAATACTGGAAATATTACCCATCCCTAAAATGGTTTCAGAATCCCAGGAAAAGTGTAAGAATAAAAAATACAGTGTAATCATATCCTTTTAGGTTTGATTGAGATGACAGAAATTACATGGTTAGCTGGAAATGGCCCATGGTACATTCAAATATATTAACTCCTATTGTTTTAGAACTTGTCTGAACTGTATTCCTCAGGGTAATTAAAATCCAATTGTTACTGGAACAGTGGTGACCAGGGTTTGGCATGTGGTTGGGGTGGGTGCTCTGTAGAGGAAATAGTGGTCAAAACTGTAACATTTCAGTTAGATAAGAGTGATAAGCTCTAGGAGGCATGAACAACATAGTGACTGGGGTAATGGCAGGGCACTGTGTTCTGAAAGTCATGTAAAGAGGAGACTCCAAGTTTTCTTACCAAATATATGTACATGTTTGTGTAGTAATAGTCTATTCTACAGTATATAAGCTGACATGAAAAGCAGTGGCTGAGTATAAAATCTCCACTTTAAATAAGCATGCTTTTTCCTATTTAAACATAACAGATTATTTCCTTATAAATGACAGTCATAAAAGCATTTTAGTTTCGAAAAATAATATAGCATCTTACAACCAAAAAAAAAAAAAAAACCCTATATAGCTCCTGAGCATCCAATAAAGGTATATATACAAACATTGAATATATATATCTCCCATATTGTTAACTAAAAGTATAGGAGACAGGGAAGATAATGTGGGAGACATGAAAGAGAATCCTAAATGAGTGGGGCTCATGAAACTAGTTAGAAGTAATTTATTAACATATTTTGCATTTTTTATTCTGTCATTGCTTTACTCCAACAAAGACCAGCTTTTCTCTTCCCAAGCTTTGCTGTGTGCTCAGGCAGGCCCAAACAAGAACCCATGACTGCAGATCCTGTAAGCCCCAAGGGTAAACCCACTAGTACTTATCTGCTAAATGGACATAGTATCAAACTCTCCTCTGAGTATTTCTCTATACCCATAGTTTAGTGTGTTTGCAGTCTTCATCAGAGAAACTTCTTTGTTCAGTGCATCAAACTTACAACAGGAATGCACAACTGGCCAAAATGCAGAATAGCTGTCTGTGGAGCACTTAGTCACACATGGGACATCTTTATCACAGTTTTTCCCCTTCAAAACTCAGGAAATCACAGGAAAAGGTGGGTGGAAAAATTGTAACGAGCAGAAGTCTTGAAGGACAGGGAAGAAACTGTCCTCTGGAAAGGACTGCTCAGTTCATGAACTCACAAGAGCTGTGGTGGGCTTCAGAGACCTGCTCAGGATTAAGTCATTCAACATTTCAACATGGATGGAGTCTAATAAAAATCATACACCCTTAAACAATTAACTCAACCTTTAAACATTTATGTAAATATTAAAATTTGCCATATATAGCCATAAGTACCTTATAGAAAATTACACAGATTGTGTGCTAATTAAAAAACATGGATAACATGGGATACTATATAGTTCTGGTTTGGAAAACTGTTGTATGTGTTTAATTCTTGCTATAAATAGATAGTAAAATAGGCCCTAGTTTTTATAATAGTTATGTCTGATTTGTAATATACTAAGATAAATTTTCATCAATTTCTGCAAGTTGAATTTTTTGGAATAAATACTTATGAAAAGAAGAAGTATATGACACTTATGTAAGTGTAGTTTGAACTTCAAAATTTCTCATTCTCTGTGTTCCATGTGTGCACTGAAAATTCTTTTTTCACCACTGGCCCAGCTCCTATGTCATGAACAAATAGACATTCTCATAACAAATTTAAAGCTCTTCTTACCATAGATGAGGCGACATGCTTAGAATCCCATTTTGTAGTTTCCTGACAAAAAAGTCCTGGTTGGTCTTTATTTTTTTTTTATTACCACATTCACTGAAAAGCCCAAGTTGTTCTAGAATATCCTTACCTCACATGCAGGTTTCTCTGACTCCCACAGAGCACAATGGCCTCTCTCTTCTTTGATCTTCAATATTGTCAGTATCAACATAGTGTAAAGTTCGGGTTTTCTTTTCTGAATGTTAGTCTACTGAGCTTATCCAGCCTGCGGTCCTCAGGCCCTATGAGTCTCATAGTTGCAGTGAATGTGACCCAGCACCTTTGTAAATGACATGTCATATTACTTGTGAGGGGTGAACGCCCTTAAGATGATAAACATAGCCGGGCGTGGTGGCGCACGCCTTTAATCCCAGCACTTGGGAGGCAGAGGCAGGCGGATTTCTGAGTTCGAGGCCAGCCTGGTCTACAAAGTGAGTTCCAGGGCAGCCAGGGCTATGCAGAGAAACCCTGTCTCGAAAAACCAAAAAAAAAAAAAAAAAGATGATAAACACTTTGAGAGAGGCCACCTTTTTCCTTTTGTACCCTGCAGAGATTCAATGTCAGCTGATAAAACTGAATATCTTACTCACCCGCTCAACTGCATAGTGAGAAAGAGAGGTGATAGTTGTCTGCAATTTATAAAAAGATCACAAAACCACACCTTTTGACATATTAAAAAGAAAATCTCTGAAAACGTGTTTGCCTAATAGGTGTTTGAGATTTTTCATTGTAATGAACAACTACCAGAGTTACATTTCATTATCCGCAAAACGAAGTGAAACTTCGGTAGTGCTGAAATTCTATGGTTCCGATGTAATCTAAGTCACACATAGGAACATAAGAAAATAAGAAGTAAAATGTTTCTCCTTGTGTAATTGATATTGGCCTCTTGAGTAAACCTTCCTTCCTTCCAAAGGATCATCTCCCTTGGAAGAAGGAGACAAACATCTAACACCCTTATCTTACCACCTGGGTTGCAGGAAATGTAAGCATTGAGTTTGAGGTACTACTTCCTAATGTGTCTTACAAGTTTTCATGATTACGCTTTATTTATTTATTAGCTATGCATGTGTGTATAGGTTTGGTCACATGTAGCATAGCATGTGTGTAGAATTCAGAGGTCAATTTGTGGGAGTCAGTTTTCTGTTGGGGTCACCAGGACCTTTGTTCCCACAGATAACTAGAAAAACCAGAAATTTTAAACACACAGGGCCCTCTTCTCAATGGAGGAGATAGAATACTCGTTTTTCCCTGGCCAGAAGGCTGGGAACAGATTTTGTTAAAGACCTGATGACTTTTTTGCTATCTGTGGAGGCAGGTCTCACCCATCTTTTGCTATATAGAAAGAACTTGCCCAAACTCCCAGGCTGACTATCCCAGTCTATCCCCTCCCTAGACTGGTACTCATTCTTAGTGGAGATGTCACGTGTATTCTATAGTGTGTGACCTCTGTGCTGTCTTGGTTAGAGACCACATGAGAGTCTAGGCATTTTTGGTACAGAACTGACCCTGATGGTCACTTGTACTCTGTCTGTTAAGGAGTTTCTATGTAGTCACACTTTAAACTTTATTTTGAACCAGGAATTAGATTGACTGCTGTCTAGAAACCTTTTCTCAAACTGTCCTGTGTTTTAAATACCTGGCATTAAACTCCTTAAAGTCTGACCTAGGCTGACAAAGTCTGTCTCACTTGGATTTCATTCTCATCTCTTTGTTGGTTTGCTTCCCTGACTGACACCTGCAAGGACCCCTTCAGTTCTCCCCATGCACCACATCCGGATTGAGGAGATAGTTCTAAGATACTCAGACTTGGTAGTGGGAACCTTTAACCGCCAAGGTGACTGCCAGCCCCTAATAAGATTTAAATACGATGCCACGACATCTAAAACAAGAGCTAGCCAGTTCAGGCTTCTTAAACACACAAACTCCCAGGAGCAGGTGTGTGGCCTCTGCTTTCAATTCCTCAAAAGAGCCAAGTCTCTAGAGAACTCTGAGAACATAGGAAGTTAGACTTGAATTCCAAGCAGAACAATCCACATTTCCAACAACAGTTCCCAGTAATGGACACAGTGGCCACGTTAAAGGTCTTCAAGGGACTTGAATCTGAGAAAAGAAGCATAATCCTTGAAAGAGTTCAGCATCTAAACACCTTCCTTTGTGTTCCTTGACCAAGTCTGAGTTGGACAAAAGTAAGGTAAGATAGCCTGGGTTTGTACCCCTCAAAATGCAGCTCTTACCTAGATCAACTTGAAGTCGTGTCTCCTCATCTGTTTAGTGAGTCTAATGGATCCCAAATACTGAGAACCCCAAGTTTCCTCCAAGACTGTCGTTTAAACCAATGACATGTGGCTCATGTCATTGAAGTGATCAGTCTTCTCTCTGGAGAAAGGCAGAGGAAAATCTCAGGCCACAAAGAGGTTTGCATGCTATTGCTAGACATATATGTTTAGGTCCCATTAGATGCAAAATATGCAGAGGGACCATTCATAGTCCTTCCATGGTTGTGGCCACCAGGGTCCATAAAACACAGGTCAGTCGGTGGAAAATAACTTGGTACCTTGTCAGAACAGAATGACAGGCTATCCTCTGACTGGGGCTATCGGTGGAGATAAAGGGAGGGCGAGGAAGTAGGGTAGGGTTAGGGGTGGAGGCAAAGTGGAGTGTGTGGGGGTGAAGACATGTTCCTTCTGATCCCACACGTTTTTTTTTTTTTTCCAATTTTTTTATTAGGTATTTTCTTCATTTACATTTCAAATGCTATCCCGAAAGTTCCCTCTACCCTCCCCCTGTCCTGATCCTCTACCTACCCACTCCCACTTCTTGGCCCTGGCGTTCCCCTGTACTGGGACATATAAGTTTGCAAGACCAATGGGCCTCTCTTCCCGATGATGGCCGACTAGGCCATCTTCTGCTACGTATTCAGCTAGAGACACGAGCTCTGGGGGTACTGGTTAGTTCATATTGTTGGTCCATCTGTAGGGTTGCAGACCCTTTCAATTCCTTGGGTACTTTCTCTAGTTCCTCCATTGGGGTCCCTGTGTTCCATCTAATAGATGACTGTGAGCATCCACTTCTGCTGTTTTTGAAGTGAATGATAGGCGCACACAGTTGTCTTCTCTCAGAAAAAGGACAGTAAGCTCTTATTTGTAGTTGCTAAGGATTCCTACACCTTGGCATTCTGTTAAACCATTCGGCAAACTGGAAAAAGAGATCTTTCCTGTGGGAATAGCTGAGTGGGATGCAGGGAGAGGCTGGATCTAAGTTCTTTATAACCCGTGCTGCCCCATTAGCAGAACACAGCCTGTATTCCTGAGGCTACTCCCAAGCATAGTGCCCCCAGCTTGCTGAAAACCTTTGGTCTGGGGATGTACTTGAGTAAATCTGTTTCACTCAGATCCCTACCTAGTCACTTGCAAAGCTTGCAGCAAACCTCCAGGAAGACCTTAAGGCTGCCAAAGGGCCTGGTTGTGCAGGAAAGATCATTGTTGACTGATACCTCAAGTGTACCCTGGAAGAGAATCTGCTGTAGGTCACACAGATCCAGAGCAGCCAGGACATGGGAATTGCCAGAAACGGGCCTGGACCCATGCCAGGCCTCACTGTGACGTCTATGGAATATAATCTTAAAATATGCCAGATAAGCCAGTTTCCTAAAATAGCTCAGTTGTGGGAATAATAGAATTGAGGTTGTTTATTTTATTTTATTTTTTTTTTCTTTTTTAAAGTTGCATCCTTAATCACTAATTTTCAGATTTTCTTTACAAAACTTTAAAGGTCGGAACTTCATAGATTTTGTGGTTAAAGCATACTTAAAGTTAATTGCAAGGTAATTCCCATTTATGACTATCTGATTTCTACTCTGATCTCATAATTGTTTAAAACAATGATTGTGAGGCCAGAGAAATGTTCTTAAGAGCTGTTAAAAAGCACACTTAGTACCTGGGTTCTGTTCCCAGAACCAACATGGCATCTTGCTTGTAACTCCAACGCCCTCTTCTGATCTCCATAGGCACTGCAGGCATGGCGTGCATAGATCCAGACAAAACACCCATACACATAAAGTAAACACAAATAAATCTAAAAATTTTAAATAGTGACTAAAAGTTTCCATTCATGGTTTTATCATTAGCTTCATTAGAGAATGTATATGCTCCAGAAATATCAGAAAATGATGCTTATTCTCTGTGAAAACATATATTTTATTTATTATTATTATTATTATTATTATTATTATTATTATTATTATTATTTGTGTTTTGGGGTTTGTACACATAGTACACATACATGAAAATTTGCATGCATATATGCACTTGTGCATGTAGAAGCCAGAAGTCAACATTGTGTGTCTTCTTCCATAAGATCAATCTCCATTTTTGTGTGTCTTCTTCCATAAGATCAATCTCCACTTTTTTTTTTTTCAGACAGGTTTTACCATAGAACCTGGAGCTTACTGATTCAACAGGGCTGGCTACCTGACAGAGCTCAGGGTCAATCTGTCTAAATCCACACCCCCTAATTATTTATGTCTGTGTTGGGAGTCCAAACATTACCAACTGAGCAATCATTACTAATTAAGCCACCTCCACAGACACATCATTTGAAAAATACATGTGTTTATACATATTGAATACAAGCTCACTAATCCTATTATTTTTATGGCATGCAATCTCCTTGGATTAAATTATCTTCTTATTTCTGGAGGATTATGTTTTATAGACTTGATAGTTAAGCCTAGAAAACAAACATGTAGGTAGGCTTTCCTTCATATTGCAGAATTAACCACATTTTTGTGCAAACGTTGTCTCATTTATTATCTGTGTGATAAATTTTACGTTATCTGTTATTTTGATATTTTCAGCCCTCTGCGTTTTTATTGGCATTTACGTTTATAATTCTTTTCAAATATTGGCCCTCATATTTCATGTGCATTTTTAAAAAAAATTTATGTTTATGGGTGATTTGTCTGGAGGTCTATCTGTGCACCACATGCTTGAAGGGCGCTTGGAGACAAGAATAGGGCAAGAGATCCCCTGGATCTAGAGTTTCAGGCAGTTATGAGCCACTATGTAGGTGCTGGAGAGCCAACGCTGGTCCTCTGAAGTTACAGCCCTGTTAACCACTGAGGCCTTGTTCTGGCCCTACTGTATTCTTTATAGATAGGGCAAGTTGACACCTTTTAATTTTTCATTTCTATATTTGATATGTTTCATATCAAATGAATGTGGTTTTATTCTTATTTACAATTTACTTTTCCCTTTTACCTCTCATATTCTTTCCAGTAACATTAAACATTCCAAGAGTTCTTCAATCTATTGTCCATCTCCCATTTGTAGTTTTAGTTTTAAAGATTTATTTTTAGTAGTAGTAGTAGTAGTAGTAGTAGTAGTAGTAGTAGTATGTGTGTTTGTGTGTGTGTGTGTGTGTGTGTGTATGTGTGCTCGTGCGTGCACACATGTGTGATTTTTGTTGCCCCTGGAGGTCAGAAAGGGTGTCAAATCTTCTGGAACTGGAGTTACAGGTGGTTGGTTATGTGAGAGCCACTTGCCAAGGGTGCTGGGAACCAAACTAGTATCCTTTATGAGATCAGTATGTGCTGAGAACTCCAGAACCATCTTTACAGCCTCTAGACTTTGAAATCAGCACTGTTTTCTAATTTTTCCATAAAATAAGTTCCAAGCACAGCCTTACTAAATCTAGGAATCGTGTGTTTAGTATATGTCTCTTTTAACACATAAAAATTCATAACTAGCTATCATAATTTGTATTTACATTTGCCCTTCCCCCTTGAAAAGAATATATTTCACTGGCCCGTACTACTCCTGTCTTTTGAAAACTTTTCTACTCTGCTCAACCACCAGTGCCTAGTTTGTACAGCAACAGTTATCATTTTATAAGTTTTGTATCCTACCTAGTTTTCCCAAGACAGCATTTTCTTTTACTTAGGAATAAGTACTTAAAATTTAAATGTATTCCAGTAATATAATTTCACCCATTCATCTTTATATTTTAAAACTTATGGCATCTCACAGTTCACTATTAGCAAATCCATCACTGTGATTCATTAAGTGAATAAATTCTAAATAGAACACTATATTGCCCTTATATGCTTTGAATTTTAGTAATCTCCTTCATGTTCATAACCCAGGTGGTAAGATAAGGAAGATTTTATTCAGTAAAGCACCCCTCACTGCTTTTTCAAACTGAAATCATGGCTGACATTTTAGTCAACAGTTAAATCTTACCATAATTCACAAGGTCAAATTCCATGGGGGATTCATCTAACTATCACAACGGAATCCTGGGAGCTCAGGAGCTGGGCTTGAGCCCAAACTTTCCATAGGTGCTGATATTAAAAACTCCAAAATATCATAATTTTGATAAACTCTCCTTTTCAAATTGAATATGGAGTTGTAAAATCTTTAGAAAAGAGCTGAATCATTATTTCCTGACTGTCTTCTGCCCATTAAAGCAGGAGCTATGAAATAACTCAGGGAAGCAGAGAGATGCTGGCATACATTTGACTCAATAGCTTGTCTCCCAGTCACATATGCAAGAAAAGGATGTGGACAGCAAGACATTAAAATTGAATTTTGAAGAATATACCGAAGAACTTCTCGGGATATATTAAATGTACAAAGTGAAAATTGATGTAAGCCCAGCTCCTGCAGATGAAAGGATTGCAACATTTCTGAAGTTATTGCTCAAATTCTCTTTCTACTTCCCCTGACTTTGACAGATATTTGTCAGGAGAAATAAGGAGACAGATATATATTAGTGAAGCTGATGGTTTGTAAAATGTCTTCACTACTGGTAGGGTGAATACTCATACAGACTTTCTGGAAGAAAATGGGAATGTGTACCCTTAGTCTGTGAAAAGTGAATGTGTTTTTTTTTTTTTAAATAGAAGAATACAAAGTTATCTTAAGAAAACATGTAAGGACTTTCAAAAAATTATGTGTAAAAGAGATTTCCAATTCATTGTCCAGAACACATACATAGACGAAAAATAGAAAAAAATCCATTAGCATCCATTAGAAGGTCCTGGTTAAAGAATTTCCTGAATGCCTATGCATTGATTCATTAAGTATAGTAATATATGTAATTTTTGTGCACGTGGCTTCATGTGACAATGCCTGTGGGGGGATGATGTGTGTTGCATGTGCAAGTGCATGTGTGCGTGGTGCTGAAAGTCATAGGATTCAGATCTCGTGCTTCTTAGCAAGCACTTGAGTGATTGAACTATCCGCCCTCCCCTCCATCAGAATCTATTAAATAACAAAAACATAAACATGTAAGAAGACAAAAGTTATTTATTTTCTCTGTGTTAGAGACACTTTCCACCGTTTAGGAATAAGACCACAGTAAACTACAATCTGAGTTACAATTCTAGCTCCTAATAACCCACGATCCTTTATAGAACTGACCTGCTTCAAGAAAAACACTGTGTGGTAACAAAGGTAACAGGAGCTCCACCTCCCCTCACCCACTATGTTACCAAGGTAACAGCAGCTCCACCTCCCCTCACCCACTACGAGGCTGCACAGGTTGTCAGCATGATGAGACCAAGTGACTTTCCCTTCAAGCGTTACAGGAAAACTGCCACCCTTGTCCATTTCTGCTTGTGCTGTCTTGTAAGTCCAGGGTTCTAACAATTGATTGTATAGCTGTGCAGAGATAGTGCAAGCTTTTAATTTCAACATTTGGAAGGCAGAAGCAGCTGGATCTCTGTGAGACCAGCCTGGTCTACAGAGCAAATTCTAGGACAACCTGAGGTGGGGTGGAACTGACTGAAGCTCCTAAATCTATCTCAATAGCACAATCTCTTCTCTCAGAACTGCTTGCTGGGTTCTTGGAGTCTTGTCTCTTCCCCTCCCCCCTCCTGCTCCCCCTCCCCCTCTCTTCCCCCCTCCCCCTTTCGCTCCCCTTTCATCTTTCTCTCCATCTTTCTCTCCACCTTTCTCTCCATCTTTTTCTTTTTTTCTGCCTGTGACATCAACCTTACGTATACCTTTTGGCACAGCATATGTTTGCCTCCCTGTCTTCTTCTAATAACTATAGCTTAAAATAATTCTCATTGCAGTGACATATTTCAGGGTAGCATCCTCTAAATCTCCTCAAACATAGGCCCCTTGCTTCTGTCTTCATAGCAGAAAGTAACTGTCCCACTGTACCCTGTCCATCACCCAAGCCTGAGTTCTGAATAGTCTCGGGTTCTCTGAAGATTCCCAGACAATTCTGGTATCTGAAGGGCATGGCCGGTCAAGCAGGTTGCCCAGCAATGGCAAAGTTGAGTGTTGAGTTGAAGTCCTCTGGAGATTGCACCTCACAAAATTATCAGAATATTTCATTTCAGTAAGGGAGGCAAGCAGATTGGACGGAGGATCTTCATCACTACCAGCCAGAGATACTATGTTGCTTCTCAGGACTAGATAATGAATGCATAAACCTGTTTGAAACTTCAGCAGGACTTCTGAATCATATCTTCTTCATTATCTCTCAACAGAGCCAATAGAAAGCATAGAACCCACAATAACGATGAAATTTTAAAACGGAGAGTTTAGGAAAATTGAGATTTATATAATATATTATATTATCCAAAAAATGGATTATATTTTGAGTAAAATCAATAAAATAATTGCTAATTATTTACTTTAGGTTAAAATATTTGTTTAGGATTCTTAATTACTTCTAAACAACACGTAAGCTCATGCTTTGTTAGGGTTTTCTTAAAGTAGCTCTAGGCTGTGATTCTTGAATTTTCCCCACTCTGCTCAGACATGTCCTGTAATTCCTTTGGCCTCATTTCCACAAGGATAGGTCCAGTGGACCATGAGAAAAAAAAACAAACAACAACTGCAGTAACCTTAATCCAGGAGTTTCCCCTGTTCCTGTGAAATCAAGATATTGCCGAGGCTGGGTACAGAACAGATCTATGTTTTTAAAGCTCCACAATGCTGTGTTTTGTGTTACTGTCATTGCTGGCCTGCCCAGCCAGTGGTGTCTTACTTGCCTGGCAGAGATGAAGAGCTCTTTCCTGGCCAGCCAAGGCCAGACCTATAATATATCATCTGTCTTGGAAGTGGAACAACTGATCCCAAATGAAAGGCAGTATATTCTAGCAGTCTGGTGGTTATCACGTGAGATGTTTTCATAGTACCTCTTCTTCCGAAGCAGGAAGCACAGCTGCCGCATTCCATATCCATCCTGGAAGACTTTTCCTTCTACCTCATGCCTTTACATCTTGACAGCTTTCTTAGACCTTGGAATCTGTAGTTATAATTATTGAAAAGGTTTCCTTTCATGTAATTATAAATTCAGTTTGTATTTTTCTCTGGATTTTGCATCTTTAAAAATATACAGTGTTAAAAATAGATACAATGTTTAAAGTTTGGCTGCTGAGGTGATCCCATGACTTAGTTTAAGAATTTAAAAATATTATATTAATAATACTCATTACTTCATAAAGAATTAAATAGCATGGTTAATACTCACTGTCAAATTTAGAGGGTATTATGGTTTGTATATGCTTGGCCCAGGGAGTGGCACTATTAGGAGGTTTGGCCTTGTTGGATTAGGTGTGTAACTGTGGGCTGTGAGCATGGGTTTTCATGCTCCAGTCCTAGCTGCCTGAAAGCCAGCGGCCTTCAGATAAAGTTGTAGAACTCTCAGCTTTTCCTGTACCATGTTTGCCTGTATGCTGCCATGCCTTGATGATAATGGACTGAACCTCTGAACCTGTAATCCTGCCCCAGTTAAATGTTGTCCTTACAAGAGTTGCCATGGTCATGAAGTCTGTTCACAGCAGTAAAACCCTAACTAAGACAGTGGGTTTAATCACTCACTTGTCACCCCTCTGGGCACACTGTTAGGGATTATCTAGGTCAATTAACCCATAGGCATGTCTGTATGTGATAATTCACATACATGCACACATGTGTGCACACACATATTTAATATATCTATTTTGGTTTACTAGAGAGCCTGGAATAAAAAACAAAACTAACATGTTTATAAAATAATATGATTGTTTCCATTAGAGACTGATTGGTTTTTGTATAATTTAGATAAAAAGAGTCAAACCCAAAATCTTTAAAGTTTTTCTAAAAATAGTAAGAGAGTCAAAATTTTTCTAAGGAATATAGAATTTGGATATGCCACTGGACTTCCCAGAATTGTTAATTTGTTCTATTTTAATGCTTTTTAAAAAATATCAATAGTTCCATAGTGAACCAGCTGGCTAAAAACAGTAAATATTCTTTTCTTTCTAAGTAAGAAGAATTTCTATTGTCTCTGGCTCTTGAAATATAGATAAAAATTAGAGGCACCTTGAGAATGGACTTCATTTAGGCAAGATTAGAAGTAGGCCTCTTCAATCTGAAAGTCATATTTTATAAATCTATATTGTCCCAAATAATGACAGAATCCTTTGATTAACATAGTGGCAACTTTGACTATTTTAAAAAATAGAAATGGTTGGAGTAAAATAGGAAATCTGGTAAACAAATGGTCATAAGGAATTCTTGATTGTTGAAGTGATATGATATTAACATCCTCATCAATATCATCATTATTCTTATTATTTAAGAAAATATACCAAGGGAAATTCAAAATGCCTCAGGTAGTTTTAAAAAATTTTTTCAATACAAAAGAATTAAGTACTATGCTATGTTGCCTCAGGTAGTTTTTAAAAATTTTCAATACAAAAGAATTAAGTACTATGCTATGTTGTCTACATAATATTGGGCAGCAACCAGTTAAAAAGTGAAACTCTGAGCTGTTCCAAAAATGGAGAACCTAATGGTATTACGGTTAAGTGTCAGGTGCCCTCAGTTCTGTTCAATGAGGGAAATCTGCCTTCAATTCAAACACTGGTAAGAAAATTACCCTTCCAGATAAGGTAAACTAAATGACCCATCATGACAGCAGGGAAGATGGTAGACAAAATCACGAGGAAGACAGTAAGAGCAGGAAAACAGGATTACTAGCTAAGAGAGACCATAGCTGTTGTATCACGCTATACTGAGAACAATCCCTGTTAACAAGGATCCACATCCCAGGGACAGTTTACTGGACATCTTGGGAGTAGAGCAATGCTTCTTTAATAATGCTCTGATGCCACTGTAAGAAGGTAATGAAAAAAATTCAAAGCTTAGGCCAGGGACATGAAAGCTAAAGTTTCAGGAGCCAACAGGAAAGTCGGTATGATAGAATATAGAGAACAGGAAAGAAAAGAGCAATGTTTTGGGTATGTCTAGCAAGGTTCTTTCATGTGACAGTGAGAGCCAAATGTAAATCCTACATACCTGCAGATATATTGCATATCTGACACTGATAATGAGCTGAGTATCATTCCATATCTGCACTGTAAGTTCACTTATTCCTAAAGGGTACTATTATTACCTTCTTAGTACTAAATCATGATCTGTAATTATGATATTTGAATTGGATGCTTATTTCTCTGATATACTACAACTACAAAGAATTAAAACAATACAAAGAATCAATAAAACCAAGAGCTGTTTCTTTAAGAAAATCAGCAAGATCGATAAACCCTTAGCCAAACTAACTAAAAGATGTAGAGACGGTATCCAAATAAACAAAATCATAAATGAAAAGGGAGACATAAAAACAATGAGGAAATTAAAAATATTAACAAAAAACCCTAAAATTCTTAGTTGCAAAACTAATACTTCACAAAATTGGAAAACCTTACTGAAATGGATAATTTTCTAGACATATACTATTTACTAAAGTTAAATCAAGATAAAGTAAACTATTTAAACAGCCTTATAACCCCTAAAGAAATCATTAAAGTCTCCCAACCAAAAAAAAAAAAAAACCTTAGAGATGGACAGTTTTAGCTCAGAGTTCTACCAGACTTATACTCCTCAAACTATTCCACAACATAGAAACAGAAGGAACACTACCTAATTCATTCTATGAGGCCACAATTATCCTGATATGTAAACCACACAAAATCTCAAGGAAAAAAGATAATTTTAGATAATTTCACTTATGAACATCAATGCAAAACTACTTAATAAAATTCTCAAATACTGAATGCAAGAGCCTATCAAAAATACCATTCTCCATGATCAAGTAGGCTTCATCCCAGGATGCAGGGATGGTTCAAGATATGAAAATCTATCATTGTAATTGACTATATAAGCAAACTGAAAGAAAAAATTACAATAGGGCTGCCATGTGTGTCTGGCCTCAGTGGGAGAAGATGTGTCTAATCCTGTAGAGACTTGAAGTGCCAGGGTTGGGGGATGCACAGTGGGGGCCAACCCTCTCAGAAGAGAAGGGAAGGAGGGATGGAGGGAGTAACTCTTTGATGGGGTAGACAGGGGTAGTGTTTAGGATGGGAAGAAAGAAAGAAAGAAAGAAAGAAAGAAAGAAAGAAAGAAAGAGAGAGAGAGAGAGAGAGAGAGAGAGAGAGAGAGAGAGAGAGAGAGAGAGAAGGGAGGGAGGGAGGAAGGAAGGAAGGAAGGAAGGAAGGAAGGAAGGAAGGAAGGAAGGAAAAAAGGAAGGAAGGAAGGAAGGAAAACAGGAAGGAAGGAAGGAAGGAAAACAGGAAGGAAGGAAGGAAAACAGGAAGGAAGGAAGGAAGGAAGGAAGGAAGGAAGGAAGGAAGGAAGGAAGGAAGGAAGGAAGGAAGGAAGGGAATTTACAAAAAAAAAAAAAAAAATTGGAGCCGGGCATGGTGGCGCACGCCTTTAAACCCAGCACTTGGGAGGCAGAGGCAGGAGGATTTCTGAGTTCGAGGCCAGCCTGGTCTACAAAGTGAGTTCCAGGACAGCCAGAGCTATACAGAGAAACCCTGTCTCAAAAAACCAAAAACCAATATATATATAGTCAATTGTGCCAAAAACAGTAGTTAAATTTGGTACTGAGAAGTTTTAAAATTCACAAAGACTGTCATCATTATATGTAAATTTCCTTCATACAAATTTTTCCAGTTTTTAAAAAAGTCTAGTGTTTTGCATCTTCATACATGGCAATTTCAGATCACCAACAACAGAGCTGTTCCTAGTTTCTGGTCGACTCCACTGGCAAGAGGAAGAAGCCAATAAGGTATCATTCTTTACTTTCAAACTGAACAACAGAAGACACGATGTCTTTAAAACTCTTGGAAGTGTTGAACATGTAGACAGTAAGTTAGATGGGTGCATGTCTAGATTTACTCAGCTTACCAAAAAATAGTTACACTTTAAAATGATCTACATAACGCAGTGGAGTCAGACAGCACACAGCGTACCAGATAATCACACTTCATTCAAAGCAGTCTTCGAAACTCTAGATAGCCTGGGAACATTGCTGACAAAATGGAAAAGTACATAGATACTGAATTCCAGTTTTGGTTCTAAATGCTGCTGTGTCAAGCCCATAAACTCAAACAAGAGCCACATAGATTGCCCTGAAAGACTAAATACTTTCATTTCCTGGATCAATCCCTCATGCTTATTTAATGCAAGTAGGTTTGGAAATAATCCTGTACTTTTGTGAGTTGACTTGGCTCACTGAATAAACAGATTCCTTTTAATAGAAAGGCCCTTTTAGCAGCTGGAAAACCTTAAGGAGAGCTTAGCTTGAGTGTTAGTTGTGAACTCCCGGAGTTCACTGGGGATGACACATTGGGAATGGATCAGAACTGCAGGTTTATGGGAAGGACAGAAGACACAAAGAAACTCTCACCATTGACTGTGTTCTTCATGACTCCTCCACTGCAAAATAAAGTTGTAAGAACAAGAGTAAAGAAGAAAGTTACCATTGGGTCCCCACCTTCAGGTCTATTAAAAGTAAACTGAAGAAAACAATAATCTCATGCCTAGAGTCAGATGTTGTGAGTGTTACTGTGTTCCAAGGTTGTGGTTGCCAGAGGCATGAAGACCTAGCAGGCTCCTGCTAAGACTAGAAGTCAATCATGAGATTAATTGCAATGCAAATTCTGAACATCACACAATGATACCCTTCTGGGTGACTCAATTTAAGTTGGATATGTAGAGGATCATACTTGAGCAAAGATGAAAGTGTTTAAACAAAGTCTAGAAATACTTGTTACCAGACTCTTCGTTTACCCTTCACCTGAAACATTATTTTTTTAAATTCAGTAATAAGAACAATGAGTATAACGTGTTTAACACATGTTCCATGTTCAAGGTATAAACATCTTTCTTACATTTTATCTTCTTTGACAACAGACAGTCTCACAGAATAGATGGAATTAGTTCCATTTTTTTTTTTAGACTAAGAGTCTGGTCCTGGGGGAGATTAATTTGTCCATGGAAGAACTAGGGATTGAATCTATGCAATGTAAGCCTTTTATACTTTAAAATAACTTCATTAGTGTTTATTGACAGACAAAAACCAGAAAACAGTTCTGAATTTTAAAAAAAAGTGTATATTTATACCAGTTAATTTAATTCATGAATGGTTATTCACTTAAAAATTCCCCTGAATAAAGAGTGAGCTTCTTAAGGAACTTTTATTTTTCAAAAATTTTTCCTAAGGGAGTTCATTGCACATTCTGGGCACTCAAATGTGTGTGAGCCAAGCCAAATGAATCTCTGAGCAAGCTGCCTGTTGCGGCTACCACAGCAGCATGGTAGCGGCACCTCCCAGATAAGCTTCCTAAAGACAGCCACATGGTGCTGGAGTTGGATGGTGAAATTTGCCAGCCAGTCCAATTTTGGGGTACAGTGTCATAACAACTTCAAACGTGTGATTAGAAAATTTGTTGAGACTGAACATTTTAGAAGCACTTGTTCCTGTCTTTCCCATGAATAGAAAAATCCTGGAGCAGCAATTCACAGATAAAGAATTCTCTCTCCTTTCTCCCTCTCTCTCTCTCCAAATTCATCAAACCAGTGAGATTTAGGTTATAAAACTGTATTCTTTAGGTAATCCTTATCTAAGGAACAGTTAGAAAGTAAAGACATAAATATCCAAATGAGATCCTTGGTGAGCTGTTTCTTTTCATTGATATACTTTTTCTGTTCATTTATATATTTATTATTAAAAAGTAAATTGGACCAGAAGGTACAGCTCAGTGGAAAAATACTTGTGTAGACACAGAGACCTTGGATTTAACCTTGAGAAGTATCAAAAATTTAAAGTGGTATAATTCATAGCATACCATACAGTATTAATTCCTGTACATGTTGAGTAATGTTCACAATAAGGAAAGCATTACTGCATATTCTTTTTAAAAATTATTTTATTTACTTACACTCTAAATGTTGTGCCCTTTCTCAGTCCACTCTATAAGAGTTTTTCACACCCCCTTTCATTTGCCTCTGAGAGGGTACTCACCCACCCATCTCCCTCACCTACCTATCTACCCACCTCACCACTAACCCCATTCTCCTTCCCTGAAGCATCAAGTCTCTACAGGATTAGACACATCCTCTCCACTGAGGCTAGACAAGACAGTACTATGCTACATATATGCCTGGGGTGGGGTCACAGACCTGCCCATTTGGTTGGTAGGGTACTTAGTCTTTGGGCGCTACCAGGGATCAGGACTAGTTGATACTGTTGGTTTTCCTATGGAGTTGCCAAACCCTTCAGCTCCTTCAATCCTTCCATAACTCTTCCATAGGGATCCCAGACCTCAGTTCAATGGATGGCTGTATCTGCATCTGTCTCAGTCAGCTGCTGTTAGAGCCTCTCAGAGGACAGCCATGCTAGGCTCCTGTCTGCAAGCATAACCAGGCATCAGCAATAGTGTCAGGGTTTTGTCCATGTTCATGGGATTGGTCCCAATTTGGGCTGGTCATTAGATTATGTTTTCTTCAATTTCTGCTCCATTTTTATCCCTGAATTTCTTTTAGATAGGAACAATTCTGGGTCAAAAAATTTGAGGGTAGCTTAGTGACTCCATACCTCTATTGGGAGGACTGTCTATCTACTGAAGGTGGTCTTTTCAGGTTCTATCTCCTCATTGTTGGGCAGCTCAGCTAAGGTCATCTCCATTGAGACCTGGGAGCCTCTCACATCCCAGGCCTCTGGGACTTTCTAGAGGTTTCCCTCGCTCCTACCCTGCCCATAGCTATTTCCACGCATTCTCCTGGCCCTCTGGTCTTCTCTCCTGTCTACCTGATCCTGTCCCCTTTCCCCTTCCCATCCCCTCTCCCCAAAATGTCCCTCTCTCTCTATGCTTTCCATGATTCTTTTGTTCCCCTTCTAACTGGAATTGAAGTATTCTCATTTCTTGTTAAATTTCTTAGGGTCTGTGTGCTGTATCATGGGTATTGTGTACTTTTTGCCTAATATCCACTTAGTGAGTCCATTCCATGCATGTCCTTTTGGGTCTGCATTACCTTAGATAGGAGGTTATTTTTTAGTTCTATTCATTTGCCTGCAAAATTTATGATGTACTGCTTTTTAATAGCTGTATAGTATTTCATTGTGTAGGTGAACCACATTTTCTGTATCCATTCTTCAATTGAGGGACATCTGTTTCCAGATTCTGGACATTACAAATAAGTCAGCTATGAATATGGTGGAGCACATGTCCTTGTGAAAAAATGTGTTTAAACTCTAACATTTGTTTGTTAGAAAGTTTTGATCATTATTATTCTTTCACATCCTAGCTAATATTTGATTTTTCTCTTATCATCCCATCAGTGGTACAAAGTACCCTTGCATCATACCTAAAGTTATTGCTTACTTGGAAAGCTATTCATCTTATACCCTCAGCATGTGATTGTGATGGGAGCTTCCAATCAGTCTGGTTCAACTACCATCTGGTTCAACATGATTAGGTAGCCAGTGTTGATTCAAACTTCTAGATCCTGACACCAGGCAATTTATTTTAGGCATATTTAAGTGAAACATGATTTGGAGAAAAAAGATTTCTGATAATAATTAAATCAATCCTGTGTGAACAACGAAGCTTAAGACGAATTTACATGACACTCCTTAGAAAGTACATATTACCTCTTCCATAAAGTTGGATTCTATTGACTTCAAAACAATGGTCAAGATAAGAGTCTAGGAAGAATAACTGAGGTAAACATAAACGTCTTTGGAAGTCAGGAGTGGCCTGGCCATACAGATAACAGAGTTCATCCAGGTTGTTGTAAAGTACATGTGACATCTCCAATAAGGATGGATTATATCGAATGAAAATGTTCAAGATAAAGGCCTAGGGAAGCAGAGTCTGAGATAAACATAAACACACGAGTCTCAGGGGATTCAATGGTGGACGGACCGACAGATAGCACAAACTCTTAGTGCAGAGACTAGCTTGGGTGTTTAGCATTCCTGGATTCCCTAGTGCTTATCGTAGGCAGCCTGGAAAATAATAGGTATATATGTGGGACAGTCACACACACACACACACACACACACACACACCCCATATATATATATATATATATATATATATATATATATAAAACACAAGACCAAGAGAAACAGAAACAGATACCAACTGCTTCCAAAGGTTTGCTTTCAGTAGCCAGTAGATAGCTAGTTTTTAGAGCTGATTCAAGGTAAATCTTTCTCTTTGGACCTGAATGATCCTGACTAATAGCCAAAACTGTAAGTGTTAAATAAACAGTCTGTAATAACCTGTCTTCCAGGGTTATTACAATTCCCCTTGGCATCTGTCCTGAAGGGAAAAGGGAATTGCTGAAGCCGTTTTGACAAATGCATAATAATTACAGCATTCAACAAATTTAGTATGCTTCTTTGGGGCCAGGATATATTTGGGTGAGAAATGTTATAACTGAGCGCTTTCAGTCTGGGATTTAAAGGTGTAGTGCCCCAAGGGGAGCTCAAAATTTGAATCTTGAAGAAGCACATAATTTTGCAGAGAAGAGAGGGTAAGTATGATAGACACAGACACTTGGAAAAGCATGCGTGTGTATGGGGAAAAAAAAAACCTTCTGTAAAATTTGTTTCACAAATTTCGATCACAATGTACATGTGTGGAGTTGGGTAATAGTGACACATTAGGCAGAGTCCTGACTTCTAAAAGCCGTGCTAAGTAGTTAGAAATTTATTCTGTATGCTATGAGAAGCCATCTGCAGCTCTCAGCCATGAGTCAGTCAGATTTATGCATATGTGTACATACATGTACATCATGAACACCCAGAGCAAGTTTGATTGCCCATACATAAGGTCGAGCAATTCCAAGGACCTTCAAGGTCAGTCTCCACTAATCTTCCTGCATATTTTATGCAGATTTCCTCATCAGCTCTTTTTATGCTGATCAGGTCATCCATTTTCCCTCTTTATTTTTAGAAACATTCTATGTAGCATAATATTTGTATTTGTAAATGAGACCACTGTATTATTTACATTAACATGCCATGGGTAGTGTATTTAAAAACTATTGGTTCCTAGACTATCATCTATAATTTTGAAACTTTTCTAATGGTATATATTTGCTATGATATTGCTCAGTCACATGTAGATCTATATTCAGTTTTTTGAGACACCCCCAAACTGATTTCCACAGGGTTTCACTAGCTCACATTCCTATCTCCTGTGTGTGAGGGTTCTCTACATCCATATCCTGAGCTACATTCACTGGTAGACACTGACATTCTCACTTGGCAACATAGGATCCCAGTGTGCTCTACACTGAAAATTCTTTGAAAACCACTGAGGCTGAATAATTTTCTTATGTTTATTAACTACTTGTATTTTATCTTTTGAGAATTATTCACTAGATCATGTATTGATTGGCTTGTTTATATTTTTTAGATCTTTATATATTTTGGTTACTAATTTTCAGATTGCTTAGTTTTTCCCCCATTCTGTACACTTTTTTTGTTTTTTGTTTTCAATTTGATTAACTGTTTCTTTTGCTCTAGTTGTCAATTGTTATTTCCAGAATTACTAGCGTCCCATGGGGGAAAAAAAACCCTTGAAATCCTGAAATCTCTCTCTCTCTCTCTCTCCCTCTCTCTTTCCCTCTCTCTTTCTTTCTTTCTTTCTTTCTTTCTTTCTTTCTTTCTTTCTTTCTTTCTTTCTTTCTTTCTTTCTTCCTTTTTCTTTCCTTTTGAATACCTACATATTTAATCATGTTGAACAATACTTCCCTAAATTCAGATTACAGAAGAATTTACAAATGGTTTTATGATGCATATGCAGTTCCTTTTCTAACCCTTGGTTTAAATATCTGATCCATTGGGAATGTTTGGTGACTTGTGATGTAGGAGACAGAGCCAGTTTTATCTTTCTCCATATGGTTATCCATTTATAAGGTTTATTTAAAAGTCCATCTTCCACCCCCTGATTTAAAATGCCTCCCATCTTGCACTCTGAAATTCCACCTACAGCTGCATCTGCTTCTTTATTTTCTACTGTTTCCATTGGTTTATATTAACATCCACATGCTAATAGCAAAGTGTTTGAATTATGCTTTATGGTGCTTCAAATATTTTTTGACCTGGCCTTTCTTCCATTTTCTTTGCTATTGTTCTTCTTCTTCAGGGTTCATTTAAGTATTCTTATTAATTTTCAAAGTATCTAA
>LR749719.1:1744097-1768427 GCA_902729485.2 Mus minutoides
TATATATATATATATATATGAATTCTTGGTAAGTTTATTTCAAAGTGCGTATTTTTTCCTGTTTTCTTCTTGAGTGACAACTATCATGTATTCTTACATTACATATTTTCTCTAGATTTTTTGTATGTGTGTTTATATTTTAATACATATTTTGTTGTTTAAGCATAAAATAGATGCACGCATGATGGATCTTATATCCTCATATAAACAGTGATCATTTTATTTTATTTTATCTTATAATTTTATTACAATTTTTAAAGCTCCGTTAGATTTTTCCACATATACAATCACATTTTCTCTTTATGTATAGTTTATCCCATTGTTTCTTATTATTCTAAGATAAAGGTTATTGTCTTGTGTCTAATAATTGCATTGGTTAATGTAATTAGTTGAATGTAGTATAAAAAGTTGGTATTGAACCAATTTGTAACAATTGTTACAAATTATAACAATCTAGATGACAGATTGTTCTAGTGAGAAACTAGAATAGGAATGCTTGTAATCTCTCCCTTTTATGTTAAAATCCCTGAATAATCTCAGTCCACAGGCAGAGGTGCTTCATGGCCATATAGCCAGGTCCCAACAAAATGGACAATATACTTAATCAATTAAGAGATAAATAAAATCTGAATGAATGAGTGAATGAATGCCTGGATAAAAATAAACTATAAGGAACAATCCCAGTTAACTTTATTGAGGAGGCTATGGAGATTGGATAATTGTGAAAAATTAGAAAGTCAAAATTAGGTGAGATTGCTGCCATTCACTTAAATTGACAATTTAAGAAAAAACAAATATTTAAGATGTGGCTATTTTTCCTAGAGGTTTCCTCTAAGATATTTTAGTGCAGACACTTGGTATGCATGCACCTGTTTTCAAAGACGGAGCCCAAAGATACTTTTTTTTTCTTTTGCTTTTTCCAGATATTATGGTAGCTATATTACAAGGACTGAGTCATTCTAACTTACACATAACAAGACAGTAGGATGATTGTCATCCTTCAAGTACAGGATAGACATCAATGACAATAGAGCTAAGTAATATAGCAAGGCCATGTTATGTAACATGTCAAGACTTTCTACGTTCTAAGTGGTGTCAGCAGTCTTCAGACTCAGGTATTCTCCTGCCAAAGCTTGTGCCAAGTGATGCCAGACAGTCTTCTAAGATTAAGAGAGCAGCCAGAAAGGGTTCATCATAGCTGAAACATCGGGATGTATTGAATTACTTCTTGTATTATTATCTCTAGATTTCAATCAAGAAAAGTAACTGAAGCAAAATATCTTAAAAGGTTGAAGAGAAGGAGGCTGAGCAAAGGTGGCAGAGAGCTGGGGGGGGAAACTGCAGAGAACATCCGGGACAGATGCCAGCTGCTCAGAACTAGAGAAATTCAGTTAGCGTTTTGCTTTTTTTTTTTTTTCTTTAATTTTTAAATGTGTATGTTTTAGTTCCACATTTTTTTTCTTACTATCAGTCAGTTCTCCGTAATCATTTTTAAAATATCTTACCTTTAGCCCCTTCTGAGATCTCCTCCTAGAAAGAAAGAGAACATAAAAAGAATGAAAGAAAGGAAAGAAAATGTATCTGGTACAGAATATCATAGGATTCCTATAGCTACACCAAAGTATATAAGTATATATATATATATATATATATATATATATATATATATATATATATATATATATATATATATGGTTTTATTAGCATTTTAAGTTACAACACAAAGAAATACATTTCATTATGATAGTGTCTTCATACATATTTTTCTCTTAAAATATGGAGCAGTTCACAAGTTAACATCTAATATCTGTGGAGGTAAGGGATAGACGGATCTTATCTGTATCATTTTATATTTAGTGCATGAGCTACAGAAGCAAGCACAGGACATAACATTTATCAAACACAAGAGCTCTTTTGATAGGATAAGGAAATATTTACATATTGGCCAAGGAAATTTATAAGGAGTAAGTTCACATTTTATAAACCTATGTCACTACCATATATTTAAAGTAACTGGTCAAGTGCAAGCAATTTACAATTCAAGAAAACAAGTTTGGCTACTTAGAATAATAATCTCCTTGACTCTAGAGGCTTTGCACGAGTGGATTCTGTGTCACAATTTTTATCGGTAGGTGGCAGAGGTGAGAGACTATGTCTCAGCTTAGTGCTCTGACCTATTAAGGACATCTGAATGATTAGTGGCTTTATAAGCCCTGAAAAAAGCAAACCTGAGATGATTTCCATGTCAGGGACAGGCAGCTGAGCATGGACTCCCAGGACAGGAGCAATCTGGAACCTAGAAGAACTCTGTCTTGGGACCTTGGGCCCCAGGGCCTGGGGTAGGAGTGAGGCTGAGACAGGTGACCCTAGCAAGGTACCACTCCTGCAGGCCAGATGAGGAGTAAGCCAGAGATGACCACCAGACAGGTGTCATGGATTCCTGACAAGGACCTAGCCTGGACCATATGATCAAGCAGACTTTCCTATCTGGCCAGTGCAGAAGACAGATGGATCATGGAGAATGACAGTTAACTATCAAAAACTAAATGAGATAGTAACTCCAGTTGCAGCTGCTGTACCAGATGTAGTTTTGTTACTTGAGCAAATTAACACATCTCCTGGCACCTGATATGCGGCTATTGATCTGGCAAATGCCTTCTTCTCAGTACCTGTCCATAAGGACCACCAGAAGCAATGTGCTTTCAGTTGTCAAAGCCAGCAGTATACCTTCACAGTTTTGCCTCAAGGATATATTAACTCTCCTGCCCTGTGTCATAACTGAGTTAGAAGAGATCTTGATCATTTGTCTCTTCCACAAAATATCACATTGGTACACTATATTGGTGACATTATGCTGATTGGACCAAGTGACCAGGAAGTAGCAACTAATTTGGACTCATTGGTAACACATATTCGTATCAGAGGATGGGAAATAAATCCAACCAAAATTCAAGGACCATCTACCCCAGAAATTCTTAGGAGTTCAGTGGTTTGGGGTATGCAGAGATATTCCTTCTAAGGTGAAAGATAAGTTATTGCACCTGGCCCCTCCTACAACCAAGAAAGAAGTACAATGTTTAGTGAGTCTATTTGGATTCTGGAGACAGCACATCCCTCACTTGGGTGTGTAACTTAGGCCTATTTACTAATTGACTTGGAAAACTGCTAGCTTTGTATGCGGTCTGAAACAGGAAAAGGCCCTTCAATCGGTCCAGGCTGCTGTGCAGGCTGATCTACCACTTGGACCATATGATCCAGCAGACCCGATGGTACTTGAGGTGTTGGTGGCAGATAGAGATGCTATTTGGAGCCTCTGGCAGGCCCCTGTATGTGAATCACATAGAGGGATTTTGGAGCAAAACTCTACCATCATCTGCAGACAACTATTCGCCCTTTGAAAAATATCTCTTGGCCTGATATTGGGCCTTAGTGGAAACTGAACATTTGACAATAGGACAGCAAGTTACTATGTGACCTGAAATACCCATCATGAGCTGGGTACTATCAGACCCTGCAAGTCATAAAGAGGACATGCACAGCAGAAGTCTATTAACAAATGGAAGTGGTATATACATGTTTGGGCCAGAGCAGGTTCTGAAGGCACAAGCAAGTTACATGAAGAAGTTGCTCAAATGCCTGTGGTTTCTACTCCTGTTACAATGCCATCTGCTGCCAAGCAGGCACCTACAGCTTTATGTGGTATTCCCTATGATTGGCTGACTGAAGAGAAGACTAGGACCTGGTTTACTGATGGCTCTGAACATTATGCAGTCACCACCTGGAAGTGGACAGCTGCAGGACAACCCTGAAAGACACGTGTGAAGAAAAATCTTCACAGTGGGCAGAACTTTGGGCAATACACATGGTATTACAGTTTTTTGGAAGAAGAAATGGCCACTGACTCATGGGCTGTAGCCAATGGATTGGCTGGCTGGTCGGGGACTTGGAAAGATCACGATTGGAAAATTGGTGAGAAAGATATCTGGGGAAGAATTATGTTGATAGCTCTCTCCAAATGGGCAAAAGATGTCAAGATATTTGTGTCCCATTAAATGCTCACCAAAAGGTGACTTCAGCTGAGGAGGAGTTCAATAATCAAGTGGATAAGATGACCTGTTCTGTGGACAGTCAGCCTCTTTCCCCAGCCATCCCTGTCATTGCTCAATGGGCACATGAACAGTGGCCATGGTGGTTAAGATGGAAGTTATGCTTGGACTCAGCAACACAGATTTCCACTCACCAAGGCTGACCTGGCTACAGCTGCTTCTAAATGCCAGACCTGCCAACAGCAGAAACCAACACTGAATGCCAGTTATGGCACCATTCTTTAAGGTGACCAGCCAGCAACCTGGTGGTAGGTTGACTACATTGGACCACTTCCTCTGTGGAAAGGATAGAGTTTTGTTCTTATTGGAGTAGATACTAATTCTGGTTATGGATTTGCCTCTCCTGCACAAACCACCATCCATGGACTCACAGAATGCCTTATCTATTGTCATGGTATTCCACACAGTATTGCTTCTGACCAAGGAACTCATTTCACAGCTAGTGAAGTGCTACAGTAGGCCCACAATCATGGAATCTACTGGTCTTACCCTGTTCTCCATCATCCTCAAGCAGTTGGCTTGATAGAAATATGGAATGGCCTTTTGAAGACACAGTTACAGCACCAATTAGGAGGCAACAGCATGGATGGCGGGGGCAGAGTTCTTCAGAAGGCAGTATATGCTTTGAATCAGCGTTTGATGTATGGTACAGTTTTCCCCATAGTCTAGATCCATGGTCCAGAGATCAAGGGGTGGAAAAAGGAGTAGTTCTGCTCACTATCACTCCTAGTGACCCTCTAGGAAAATTATTCCTTCCTGTCCTTATAACTTTAGGTTCTGCTGACCTAGAAGTTTTGATTTTAGAGGGGGGAGTGCTTGTACCAGGAGCCATAACAAATATTTCATTGAACTGGAAGCTCAGACTTTCCCCTGGTCATTTTGGGCTTCCAATGCCCTTACACCAACAGGCTAAGAAATCAATAACAGTGTTAGCAGGGGTGATAGATCCAGATTACCATGGGGAGATTGGATTACCTCTCCACAATGGAGGTAAGCACGATTATGTCTGGAGTGCAGGAGATCCCTTAGGGCATCTCTTAGTACCACCATGCCCGGCTAAAATTTTTTTGTCTGTTTATTTTTGTTTTTGTTTTTGTTTTTGAGATAGGGTTTCTCTGTATAGCCCTGGCTGTCATTAGGAAACTACAACAGCCTAATACAAGCAGGGTGACAAAGGATGCAGACACATCAGAAATGAAGGTCTGGGTCAATCCTCCAGGAAAAGAGTCAAGACCTGTTGAGGTGCTTCCTGAGGGTGAAGAAAATACAGAATGGGTAGTAGAGGAAGGTAGTTATAAACACCAATTAAGGCCATGTAACCAGTTGCAGAAATGAGGATTATAAAGTAATATGAATGCTTCTGTCTTATTTTGCTAATGAGTACATTTGTCTTTCTTCCAATTTCTTTAACATCAATTGGTATTTAAGTTGAGATACTAAAAGAAAATTCCCAAGGGACATTGTCCCACAGTAAATTTACAATTGCATTAGCTATTGTATGAGGAATAGTTATATCATGTTAGATGTACCTTGTTATTGTTTCATGTGGACATGAGATATTATTTGTGTCAAGTTGACAAGGAGTGGATTGTAGTGGCTATTCCTAGTTGTCAACTTGACTATATCTGGAAGGAACTACAATCCAGAATTGGAAGGCTTACCTGTGATCCTAATCTAGAGGCTGGGAGATAGAAGTTTCTGACCTGGATCTTGGCGTGGAGATCTTGAGGCATAGTGGCTATGAATTCCAGAAGATTAAGACAGTGAGATCTCCCTGTTCAAGGTCATCTGGGATTAAAGATGTGGTGGCAACTTGCTGGAGACCTACATAAAGATATTGGGAAAAGAAAGACTCTCTCTCTCTCTCTCTCTCTCTCTCTCTCTCTCTCTCTTTTTCTCTCTCTCTTGTTCGACTGCTTGCCTTGTGAGACTGAGCAACTGCTAGATCCTTGGACTTCCATTTACAGCTGTTGCTGACCATTGTTGGGAGTTGGACTGCAGAGTGTAAGTCATTAACAAATTTCTTTACTATATAGAGACTACCCATAAGTTCTGTGACTCTAGAGAACCCTGACTAATACTTACCTAGCCTGCGATGAACAGGAGTCTGGCACCACACAGGCCTGGATGCGCCGACTAAGCCCAAGATGACCCATGCCCACTGTCATAATGCATGAGTGTGGCATAGTATTTCTGAGACCCCTCCTAGGACAACCCCAGGCTCTCCTGGTGTGGGTGAGGTGGCCTCAAGTGTGTAAGCATCAGTGTGGGAGAGGGAGAGTTGCCCTCCATGACCCTCACCCCTTGCCACCTGGCAGGTGGGAGAGCTGGCCCTGAGGTCATGAGAACAGGAGAGCTGGCTCTGCTGCTCCTCAGATGCTGCAGCACTGAGGTGAGCAGGCTCTGCCCATCACCTGGGCAGCACAGTAGAGCAGGTCCTGGATGTGGGGACTGCTGGTGAGCCAACCCCAAATGTATTCAAGCTAGAGACTATGGGCTTACCAGGTCAGATACCTCACAGGCTCAGGTCCAGGGCTTTGAATTGGCTCACCCCAACTTCTATGCCATCAATGAACTGATGGAGTGCATGAAGGAGCCAGATGTATAGATTTAAAACTATAGGATCTTTTTTTTTTTTTTTTGGTTTTTCGAGACAGGGTTTCTCTGTATTGCCCTGGCTGTCCGTACCACCACACCCGGCTTAAACTATAGGATCTTTATGACAGGGTATCTGAGAGAAGTCTCAGTGAGGTTAGATAGATAGTACTAAGAGAATAGAGCTGGGGAAATGAGAGGCCTCATACCAGACCAAAGAGTCATTGCAATCAATGAACATTTGCAAGCAAAGAAGTGTAGACAAAAGCATACACTGTAGCGCACACTAGGACACACTACAGTTTCCATAATAAGATTTTTTTTTTTGAGGAGGTTTCAAGGGTGCAGGGTAGATACAAGGGCAGGGGGAAATGAGTTGGATTGGAGTGCATGAAGTGAAATTCACAATCAATAAAGACCTAAAGAAGTTGGTTTAGCAGTTTCTGAAGTTGCACTTTTAAAATTGAACTATGGCTTTTAATAGTTTGTTTTTTTCCTCATTATTTTACTCTTTGAATTTAAATGTCCACACACGGGCTAAGTAACCAGCATACTGATCAAATGAACAGACAAGATGTCAGAGTTATTTTGTAAACACAATATTAGTGATGGGTAAGATGGTTTAGCAAGTAAATGTGCCTGCTGCCAAGCTAGATGACCCAAGTTCACCTTGAGTTACATCCCCACGGTCTACATCATAGGAGAAAACTGACACATAAGTTATCTTCTGAGTTCCACAGGTAGGCCACAGTAAATGAACCCACCTCTACCCACCCCCACACAACACAAGCACAAATGTAATAAAATTTAATTTTGTACAAATAGTGCAATATGCTGTAAAACATCTTTTCTTGTAATTGACACATCATTCCCTTCTGAGTAAGATACTTCCTAAATCAGGGAAGTTGGCCAATTGGCTTTTGTTGAGCAATTTTCAATGCAAGGGGGCCATTCATCTTCACAGTCATCTAATGTAATTTGTTGCCTAGTGTTGGGATTCCACTTTGCATTTTATGGAGTTGATAAGATTCCAGATTATTTTAAGACTCATCCATCTTATAAACAGAGGATTGCATTAATTCCCAAAGAAACATAACAGAAAAAGCTGTCATCAAATAACAATCCCTCAAGAGTTGGAAGGATGGAGAGGATAGATCAGTAAAATGTTGTATCTAGAACTTGTCATTCATTCCAGTTTCATTTTAGAAGGGATATTTTGCATATGGTAGCCTCTGCCATCTAGTGGCTGACTTGGTTACTATATGAAAACTCAAACTTTTTTTTTCTGCCAGAAATTTGCTCTAAATTAGGCTGGCTTTGAACTTAGGTTTCAGGGATTAGATTTGTTTACCACACCTCCTCAGTGTTGGGATTGAAGGAGTGGTATAAAGGAAATATTTTTATGTCCAAAAAAATTAACATGAGCAGGACAGTGTTAGTTATTGTACCTCATCTCCTTCTTCTTTTCCTTTTTTCCTGCGGCTGCACATGGTGGGTGGGGAAGGATTATAGATTTTTATTTAACCAGTTTTTATGGGTAGTGACAAATTTGATCTAATAACCATTAACTACTTTTGGAGCAGCTGTCTTCTAATATGGTGGAAAGAAAAGTCAGAAAGGAAAGTAAGTCATTTATTAGGTCATCTTTTCTAACCTTTAGCGGCACTTGTGAGCAAATTGCATATACATTTGTGATTCCTGATCTGATCTCTCCTTTGCACACTGCCGCCTTCCTCACACTTCCTGCACACCCTTTCAACTTCGATATCAGCTGGGTCTCAGTTTCCCACTTCATCACTTAAGCATCGTCTCCACTTTTTCCTTGCTGGTCTTGAAAAATCTAATAAGCAACTAGCTCTTGTCAGCTTTGGCTTTACCTCACACCTGAACCTCTTCCATTTCTCTGAGCACACACAATGGTAAGGTAAGTCAACATGATCGTTGCTCAGGCCCTCTTCTTCTTCCACACAGTGGTTAGAGTTGACTGTATTTCTTTTCTGTTGCTGTGATAAAATAGCCTTGGAAAAGCAACTCAGAGAGGAGGGGCTTATTGGCTTGTAGATTCAAAGAGAACTAATCCATCATGGCAGGGAGATGTGGCAGCTGAAGTGTGAAGCCCACTTAGCTCATCAGGAGTTTGGAAGCAGAGGCGACAGAAATGGAATCAGGCTATAGTTTGCCCCAAGTGACAGTAGTCTTCCTCCAGCAATGCTTCATCTCCTAAAGGTTCCATAACCTTCCTAGCCAGCACCACCAGCTGTGAGTCAAGTGTTGAAACACATGAGCCCCTGGAGGACATTCTCATTCTAGCCACAACACTGATAAAAGATGAGAAAATGTCACAGTCTTCTGTGTAACTCTTTTCAATGGCTTGTTAGATCATACTGAATAGAGACTAGGATTGTTACTATGGTCTGAAAAGGTTTTAGAGGATAAGATCTTGCTACAAGGCCATACCACACTTTAGCTAGTGTCCTGAACTCCAGGTCACCCTTTGCCAGAACATTCTGAGTTCAGTTTCATTCTAGTCTTTGCATTAACCTGCCTGCAGTCTGGATTGACAGCATCTTTAATCTGCTCCCACATAAACTCAAGGCTTCCCAGCTTGACATTAGTTAATAAATATTGTAAAAGGAAGGATATAGTGGTGGCAGATGGGGACTCTCTGTCAGTGATTACTTATGTTTAATAATCATTATGTAAAACATTAGGTTAAGGATAGATGAATTCTGCAAGTGTGTGTAGTCTATACATGAACTTTAAAAATAGTTCATTTTTCTATGTGATTGAATATCACTTTTAATGATTAATGAACAGAATTCAAATTATAAAACATTTCTTATTATGCTCTTTTTGAAATTTTAAAAACTAGGTTGATTTTTTTTTAAAGGATACCTCAGGCTGGCCTCAAGATCATTGTCACTGAGCACTGGCCTCTCTGGTGAGGCTACAGGTGTATGGCACTGTCCTCAAAATTTTTACCCTTTAACTTTGATCGGCTTAGCTAGAAAGTTGTATGTATAAACATATATTTAATTCTCTCTTATAATAAACTCAGAAGAAAAACAAAATGTTATTCTAATTAAGCTTTGTTGGTGGATGACTGATTGCTGTGTAAAAATCCAAATGACATTTCACTGCTTTTGTTGATAAACATGACATTGTCTTTTGCCTATCACACATGAAAATAGGCGAAATCTGATTATTGTAATCTTCAAGTACAATAACACAATATTGTACCACAATAAGACTAGCCCTATTCTACAAGTTGCACAGTAAATACATAGTGAGCGAATTTGCATGAACATTTCACTTGTAGTTGAAAACAGACTGAGTGAAATGGCTCTTAAAATAGATACACTTAAAGAGTGGGAGCACATATGAGAAATAAATGCAGATGGACACAGTTGACTTACTTGTTTTTTTTTTATGTAGCAATCTCAAAGCTAGTATGTCACATTGAATTAAGCATTTTAGGGTTGGTTCTTCCTTTTGAGTTAATTTCAACAAAGACATTTCATATTTTCTTTCTTGCCTTTAGAGGCTTAGAATTTAGAGTGAGTACTAACAAGTAAATAATTGGTATCTCAAAAACTATAATTCAGTAAGTACATAAAGATTATAAAAGAAGAATATGGGTAAAGTATCTTGGACAAATAGGACTGTAAGGGTTAGATGTGGGGAATGTTACAGGGGAAACAGATATAACACATGTTCTGAAAACATGCATGCAAGTAACTTCATGTAGACAGAACAAGCAAGGAGTATTTGTGTATATGAATATATGTCTATATGCACATAAACTATATATATTATATATGTTGATATATTGATATAATTATATTATAATATAAAAAATAATGAAAGAAAATAGACAAAAAGATAGGTATGCATCTATGATAAGTGGGCATCTATGGAGGGTTGGGAGGGACAGATTAGTGGTAAGAAATGATGTTCTTAATACAGACAACAACCAAGCTATATTGACTGTGAAGCATCACATTTAAACAAAACCCTGTCAGCAACAAGGAGACATCAAAAGCTTGGAAGCAGGTGAGGTGAAATTCCCCAAACTGTTTTCATGTAAATTACTCAGGGAATCTTTGAAACTGTGAATTCTGATGCAGTGTATCCAGTGAAGACCTTGACTGGAGGCAAGATTGCTAGTGAAGCTGGATTTACTGGGAGATAGACACACCGAGCAGTAACAATTTGAGAAGTTTCCTTTTGGGAGAACCTGATAGGATCAGACCAGGAAAACTGTTGTAACATCTAAGGTGTAAATTGTTGATGACCCAGGTCAAAGCTGTGGTAGGCAATGAACATGTTTGGGAAACACAGTTTAGGAACTCTCTCCTACCCTGTGACATTTTTAATGAAAAAATGTAAACCAAAGAGTTTAAAGATTTGTGGTGAGTAGCCACATATCTACCACCTAAATTCCCCATTCTTATGCTTGCTTTATCACTTATATATTTATTTGATCTCTTTTCTATCCATTCATCTGTTTATTTTTGGATGTATTTCAATATAAGGAAACTATAAACTTATCTTAATAAAGAAAATCAAACTTGAAAATCTAATGAGAGTCGATTGTTTCAATCTTATGATTAATGGGCAGCATAGATAAGGAAGTTTTTGGGGTGTTCAGGGAGGTGCTGTGCCACCAAATGACAGGTGTCAGCTTGATAAATGCCCTGCACGCATGCACAGGTGACATTAACAGGCCTCACTAGATCTCACTTGGCAGTACAGACAAGGAATCACTGACTGGCAGTTATAAATGAGAGACTGTTCCAAGACAGAGAGTAGAAAAGAAGACTAGAGCATATACTAAGAGCAAAGACATGTATTTTATTATATGTAAGTACACTGTAGCTGTCCTCAGACACTCCAGAAGAGGGAGCCAGATCTCGTTACGAATGGTTGTGAGCCACCATGTGGTTGCTGGGATTTGAACTTATCACCTTCGGAAGAGCAGTCGGGTGCTCTTACCCGCTGAGCCATCTCACCAGCCCCCAAAGACATGTATTTATAAATTAGGCAAAAAAATCAAATATAATAAAAGAAAACATGAAAGAGCAAAGCACAAAATGCAGAGGAGGATTGTAAAATAAAAACACCCCCTTGTAAATATCTTTGCAATGAGTTGAGAATATTTCAGGGATAACATGGTTTAAAAGATGCTAGCCTTGTAAACTTATAAATTACTTGGGGAATCTTTAGGATACTTAGGGTCTGATGTATAATGGATCTCATTGCTGTGTTTTATATATTTATGAATGCTGACATTGAACTATAGGCAGTCAGTCTTCTCATAACATCGAATTACCTACATACCAGAGAAAGAAAAGAACCATTCAGAGATTACAGAAATCGTTTTCTTCAGTATTATAAAATGTGAAAACGGCTCCTTGCTTGTCGTGGGGTGGTGATAACCCACATCTACTCTGACACCCCCCACAGGCAGGAAGATCTGCTCACTTAAAGAGTATTAACCAAAGGTTTGTGTTTGTGATGTAGTGAAATTTACTCCTGATTAACTTTAGGGAATTCATTAGGATAAGTGTTAAGTGTACATTTTTAATTTAAATTAAAAAATAAATTAGGTCATTAAATTATCCCTAAGATGTTATATCCCTTAATTATATTTTATGGCTCTTTAAAACAGCAATACCTGAAGAAGTAGAAAATATCAAAGAAAATTATGGAAATTGAGAGGAAAAGGATTGAATAAAATGAGCAAAATACCAAAGGGAAAAATAAAAATAGCCTTTCTGAACAGGACTTTAATATAAACTCTCTTTTTTTGTCATCTTGTATACAAAGCTATAATTTTAATGCTTTTCACAACCATGCTGAAAATTTGCAATTTGATAATGTAAAAAGCAAAACCAATAAACCAAACCAAACAAACAAAAAACAAAACAACAAACAAACTAACAAACAAAACAACAAACAAACTAACAAACAAAACAACAAACAATAAAACAAAATAAAACTCCCAAAACACAACAATGTGAATATCTGGATCTAGGTATCAAAGCTATCATTCATTAAAAGATTTGGTCCACGGATTTTTAGCTTATTTATTATATGTTTAATATTACCAAGGGGAAAACCAGTTAAAAGTTTTATTTTTCAGAAATTTCATACATATATATAATGTGTTTCAATCAAATCCACTTCTCATTCCCTTCCAAATAGCTTCTTTTGTATTACAATTCCCAATCCCTTCTACCAACTTCATGTGCTTTTAAAAAAAAAAAAATCAAACCTACTGAGTCCATTGAGTGCTGCGTGTATATACGTGGGTGTAGGACCATCTGCTGGTGTTCAGAGATAGGAATATTCTTACCTTTCTTTAGGAGAAAATTAATTAGAAACCAGGCTGTAGTGGAATCCAGTATTTACTATGTTTTCAAATTAATATATTCCCCTCCTCTACTTCTCTAGGAGCTTCATATCATGTACCCCATAACTCCCTTCTCAATCCTTTTTTTTTTTTTTTTTTTTTTTTTTTGAGACAGGGTTTCTCTGTATAGCCCTGGCTGTCCTGGAACTCACTTTGTAGACCAGGCTGGCCTCGAACTCAGAGATCCACCTGCCTCTGCCTCCTGATTGCTGGGATTAAAGGCATGCACCACCATGTCCAGCTTCCCAATCCTTTCTTATCTGCCTTTATTCTACAACACTCTCCAGAAGAAGTAAACTATAAGATGCATAGAAAAAAAAAGAAGAAAAGTCCCCTTTGTGTTATCTCTATACTCACGAGTGCATGCTCAAACACTCCATGGCCTGCCCCTTAAATAGAACTGAGTCCTTCCCCTTCCACACCTCCACCAGAAGCCATCAATTGCCGAGACCTACTTTTCAGTGCCTGTCATACTTTTGAAGCATTCTCTTCAGTGGCTTTCTGTCTAGTCTGTTATTTTTGAAGAGATGGTGGATGAGCACTAGGGTTTGTCACAGAAGATTTCCATGTCCTTCCCTCTTAACTGACTGTGTCTGCAGTCATGAATATCATAGCAAAAGTGGCCTCCTTGCTCTTTTCTTAAATCAAATGAATTTCCAAAGGGTCCTTCTGGTTCAGATGATAACATATATTAAGACTGTTTTCTTGCATATAATCCACAGTGGGAGAATGGGCTTCTACACAGTCTATGATGACAGCACAGACCACAAACACGCCCCCCTTGCTGCAGTAGAACCAGAACACAGACAAGGCCTTTGGAAGCTGGCCAGACCACAGATGTCACCATGGTTTCAGGTGGCAGCAGAGGCCACCCACATAAACATGGCCCCATTGGTAGCACATACCATGTACTAACACGGTATTGGAGTCCAGCACAGACCATCCGCATGTCCACTGGTGATAACATGGCTGTCACTGACATCAATGCAGACTCCCTCCTACAGTAGGGGCTTAGACTCTGAGGTGGCTCTCAGTGACAGCAAGGACTCAGATATCACCAGGGCTTCTGGTTGCAGCATGGGTCATCCATATCTGCATAGCCCTCAGTGGTAACATAAGCCATAGAAATCAACCAGTTATGATAGGAGGGCAGTTATGATAGGTCCCTTTTTGTTAGTGCTCCATAGCCTCAGTAATAATATTAAGCCTTGGCACCTCCCGTTGAACTGGATCCCACTTTGGGCCTGTCGCTGGGCTTTCTTTTCCATGGCTTGGAGGAGCATAGGCAGTCATGGACTGGCTAGCTTGCCTGGCTGGCTACTGATTTTTGTACCTCCTGTGCAACTGCCCAGATCTCAGGCAGGGGGACAGATGGTGCATCTTTTGGGTATATTCCCAAGAGTGGTATACCTGAGTCTTCAGGTAAATCTATTTACACTTTTCTGAGGAACTTACAGATTAACCCCAACCATCTTATTCTCAAAGCCTCACACTACAATCGATTTTCTCAGATCCAGCCTTTTGCAAATGCTGATCTTTCTTTACCTTCGTGATACCCAATAATAGTTCCTCTATTTTATTAAAAAAAATAACCTTTTAAATATAATTTTGGATTTAACATTTAGTCTTCATTTTAACAATACTTTTAAGTAACTGTTCTGAGAACTACTGTTAGCTTCAGATAATAAAAGTGACTTCAGGTACACTATGATTATTTGGCATCTAGCAGCTTAGGAAGATCCCATTTAAACTTAAAGGAGGTTATTAGACTAAATGATATTTATCATAAAGAAATCAGAACTGAGATTTCATTGTGAGAGAATGCTAATTAAGATATTAGCAGTGATTTAGTGATAAGAAGTTGAGTCACCACAAATAGAAAGTGATAAGACTTTTATAAACTATTATGGATGATATTTTCTGGAAATATTATATGCTATGGGCATATATTCACACAAATATACATACTCATAATATTGAACTATAATGAGTAATAGGATTATAGTGTATTAAGAGATTAGACTTACAAAACTCCTGAAAGAGCAAAGAATATAAATGAGAAACATCAATAATTATCAGAAGTGGAATGGCCTGCCCTGGAGCATTTGTGGGCTTTCATGTAAGATACATGTGCTGAATGAGTAGATAGTTTTTCTAAAGCATCTGGTTACTTTTCTATCATGTATCTGTGACTTTTGAAGATCCAAAGACTGATCTAAATATATGCTACAAGTATAGTATACTCTCAATATATACTATCAATATAAACTATACTATCAGTAAAGCCCTACGAAAAACAAGGAAATACAGTCAGGATTTCTTAAGGAGATAGTTTTTTTTCCTAAAGAGTTTGTTAATATACATCTTTAAATAATGCACATAGTATAGTAGTATCTGTGAATGTTAAGGACCTCAAATTTTCAAATAAAAACAGAGTAGCAAGTTGTGTAAAAAAAACATAGGACACACCAATTTGTTGTTTACAAGAAATGCACATCATTGGCCATGACAAATGCAGTACAGAGGCAAGGTGAGAAATGTAAGGGAAAAACAGTCCAAGAGGTAAAATCTATTTTTTAAAAAAGTAGGTATGGATAAGTTAATATCAGACAAATAAGACTTGAAAATAAAATTATGAAAGAAAAGGTTATATTATATTGATCAAAGGAACAATCTATCAAAAGAATATAATAATTATATACATATACATGGACCAAATATCAAAATACGCAATTGCCTAAAACAAGCACAACCAGATGTATAGTCACAGAGTGACAGTATTGAATCAGTGGTGGGTGACTTGGATGTACCACTCTTACTAATATACAGTTCAACCAGACAGAACAAGTCAGCAAGGAAAGATATGAGCTAAATGATGTTATAGATCCATTGGCTTATCAAACATTTTCAGAATACTGCACTCTGACACTGAAGAATACATATCCTATTCAACATTCCAAATCTCAACCCATATATACAACATCCCACTAACATACATCACTAACATATAGTATATTGTAGAACAGAGAGGGAATTTCAATCAATATAAGAAAATATAAATGCTGTGTTCTATTTGATTACAATGTACTAAAACTAGAAATTAATATGAAGAGAATACATACAAGCTCATGGGGACGTAATAACACAGTCTTGAATGGTGATGAGCCATTGAAATAAATTCTAAGAATTTCTAATTGCCCTCCTGATTGCTTCAATAACTTTTCAATACTGTTTTAAATCCCCATAAGCTTGTATGTATTCTTTTCCTGTTTATTTCTAGTTTTAGTACATTGTAATCAAACAGAACACAAGGTTTATATCTGCTGCCAGTGGCCAGGTTGATATGAATGGCCTGTGCAACCACCTGAGGCCATATTGATGTCTATGGTACATGCTGCCACAGATGGCCATGTCTGGGTCCATGGACCTACAGAAGCTGAGGGTTGTGTTGATGTTTATGGTTCATGCTACCTCCAAAGGCCATATGGATGTCAATGATTTGTGATTCCTCTTGAACTCATGTTAATATCCATGGGCTGGGATGCTGCCAGGGACCATACTGGTGTCTATATCATATGTTGCCCTGGAAGCCATGTTGATATCCTTGGCCTGTGCTGCTGCTGAGTGCTATAATGATGTCTATGGCCCTTGATGCAACAGAGGGCAGTGCTGCTGTCCATGACCTTTACTATAACCAGAGGCCATGCAGAGCTTGTTGACAAACACTGAGGCCAGAGACCATGTGGATGTCTGTGGTTTGTGCTGTTGCCAGAAACCATGTGGAAGTCTATGATAAGTGCTTCCACTGATGGTGAAGAGCAACAAAACTACTTTTGCAGTGGTATCTAGGAAGGAAGACTCACAGCTGAGAAAGAGGGACACAGAAGGTTTCTGTGAAAACCCTTATACCTCCCAAAAGTAACAGCCTAGGCAGAAAGCCATCAAAGATAACTCCTAAAAATTGATAGATACTGAAGTGTAGCTCTCCACAATTGATCTCTTCTGGCAGGGGTACAAGTGGGCAAGGAGCCAGTTTTCTTTTAGGGGCTAGAGACTGGTAGTTGGAGCATGAGCCATTAAGTATATGGGCAACACAAATTGGACTTGTTCTCTTCTTCTTCTTCCTCCTTCTCCTCCTCCTCTTCTTCTTTCTTGGAGGAGTAGGTCACAGAGGCTGCATAGAGGTGGGAGAACTGAGAAGTAAATGTGAGCTGGATACATAATATAAAATTATCAAATAATCAGTAATCAGTAAAAATATTTTGTTGGAAAATTCATAGAATTAAGCAATTGCAAAAATAACAGAGTCCATGGTTGTGATATAATTAGGCCTAGAAGGAAGTTTATTACCACAAATGCCTACACTAAAAAAAAAATTAGAGAGGATTTGAGCAAAAATTCAATTATACACCCAGAGCCATAAAAAAAAATAAGGACAAGACATACACAAGATCAGTAGATGGAAAGTAAAATCATAGCAGAACACAATCAAACAGAAATTAAATTACCACCAATGAACCATAGTAAATTCTAAGAAGAAATAAAATTGTCAAACCCTTTAAAAAGAAAGGAAAGTCCAAGGAAAAGTAATTAAGGTACAATGTAAAAATACATTGTAAAAATTGTAAGAAACAGATAAATGTCTACAAATACATGACATAATTTCATTGTATATGTGTTCATATGCATATGTATGGTTGCATACTGTGTGTGTGTGTGTGTGTGTGTGTGTGTGTGTGTGTGTGTGTAAGCCAGAGGTTGAAACATGGTGTCTTTCTTTGATGTTTTCCATTTTATTTCTCTAGACAAACCTCTTGCTGAAGCTAGAGCTCATTGTTTTATTAAGACTCATTTGCCCACAGATCCCAGGTATCTTTCTGTTTCTGCCTTTCCATCATTGGGATTAGAGGTATGTGTAGACAACCATGGTGAGCTTTTTATGTGGGCTCTGGGCATCTAAACTCATGGTTACACAGTAAACATGTCAGTGACTAAGCCATCCTCCTTGATCTCTTGATATGGTATGTTGTTGTAGAAATAATAATATCATTGAATATTCCCATTATTTTTATTTTTTATTTAAGTATTGAGATGACTAAAATGTTATCAATAATTAATTAACCAAAACTTCTCTCATTATAAGATATTAAAATTTCAAGCCATAACTATTTCACAATGTGAACTTAGAGCTGTCATTTTGGGAAATGTAAAATCTGCTTTTATATTTTGTGTGTGTGTGTGTGTGTGTGTAAATATAAATAATTATTATGAATATTTCATATGAGAAAGGTATTAAGAAATAAAACTTGGTCTACCTACTGCTTTTTTTCAACTAGTACCAGTCTTTTTCAGTTGTTTCTGACTGTCTTAGATTGTTTTATAATAGGTATTACTACAAACTCTGTTTACTATTTGAAGAAAGACTTCTATTCTCCCATAATGAGAACTATCAATCCTCATTATGCTACCTAAGGCAGGCTTCTGGTCTAAGATCTGCCCTGTGCCACACACTCGAACTGTTAGACTAAACAACATTGTTCATCCCTCAGGAAAAATAGAAACTGAAGCCAAGCTGTCAATGTGACCATTTTCTCCCCAAAGAACAGAATATGAGAGTGGGGCATATAATTGTACTAGAAAAGTACAATGGTAGTTCTTCAGCATTTGTCTTGTTTTCTGACATACTTGTATATTGTCAGATAAAAATAAATTTTTCCTGAAGCTTCTATGTCAGCTTTTGGGTGAGTTCAAATGATTTTGTGGTGTACAGAGCCTCTTGAAGTGTTTTCTGAGAGCTACACATTTACGATCACATTTCCTAGGAACTGTACTGTGAAGCAGTCTCTAGCTTAATGTCCTTCTCTCAGCTGCCCACCAACTTTCCATCTTTCATATCAGCTAAATCACTGTGGACATTGCTATATTCAGGCATAAGACTAAACAACATAAATGGGGAACCTTCTGCAATGTCAGTTATTGAGTGGTGATGACAACCTTTAAGGACAAAAAGTAAGACTCCTCTGCTTAAAAAGTCCTTCCCTCACCTTCTACATCAGATGAGGCTTCTATATAAGGAAATATCTGTATATGGAGTCAAACATACAGGAAATATGACAGTGATCTCTCAAATTTCCTTGAGTGCAATGGTTATTTTAGTACAGTTCTCTCTCTGCTGTCAGAACCAAACATAATACTTGTTCTATACACACACATTTTGTTAGCGTTAAATCTTGTTAGAGATAGAATGCTCATTTTTTTCTATAATATCATCATTTATTCTGCACAATCACAGAAACTAAAAATTATTAATAGCACAGTTGCAAAGCAAATTGAGATGACTACATTGTACTCATATACATGAAATAAATAAAATCTTTTTTTAAGAAAAAGGAAAGAAAACAAAATATTATATGGGATTCCATGTATAAAACAGATTAATGATCTCCCAAGTAGCTGGAATTGTAGATGTGGTCACCAGGGCAAGAAAGAATTTTAGTTTTATGTGTATGACAAATAGTTTGGTTTGAAGTTAGTTTTGACTGAAATCCTTTCCCCAATGTCTAGTTCTCTAAAGTAGGAATGTCTATGGGGGAGTTTTCTATGCTTTTGGAAGACAGCAGTTTATCAGCCCCAGAAGCACTGACATGGAAGAACAGACGAGACTCATCAGCTCCCAGTCCTTTGAGCATCTTTAAGCAGTTAATGTTTGTTAGGAGGGGTGCATCATTTTCTTCACTGAGAAAGACACTGATAAGTTATCCATGCTCCAGTAAATAAATTCTTACCCACACTCACTTGAGAAACTCAACTCGAACTCCATGGGCCATGTACACACAAGGCATCCAAGTAGAATGGAGACTTGTAAAGGAGAAGGTATTACAAGGCGAGGGAGAAGGAGATGGTTTTACCAGGAGAAGAAAGTGTTTGAGCAAGGAACATAGGGAATGAAAATGATTGACATTCATTGTATACATGTATGAAACTGTCCAAGCCTTATTTTTTCATATTTTTATTGATTAGTTTATTTACATTTTAAATGTTATCCCCTTTCCAAGTTTACCCCCTATCTCTTCCCCCACCCCTGCCTCTATGAGGTTGCTCCTGCAACCCCCCACTTCCCCAACTCTTGCTTCAGTGCCCTAGCATTCCTCTATCCTGGGTCATTGAGCCTCCATAGGCCCAAGGGCCTTTCTTCCCATTGATGTCAGGAAAGACCATCCTCTGCTACATATCCAGCTGGAGCCATGGATCCCCCCCATGTGTACTCTGTTTGTGAAGAATGAGATACAAAGTGCATTCTTACAGAACTTGCATTTTATTGGTTGATGAAGTTAAAAATGTAATGTGATCCATGTATCTAGTAGACACCCTGTGCCAAACTGCTGGATCAATAAATAATTATAAAAATAAAATGTGATATTTGCTCCTTCTTCTGGGCAAAGATGGTAGATGTTTGCTTTGAAATAAAGTGTATTTCTTTTGTGTTATGAACAAGGAAGAACCCCTTGTCTTCAAAGGTGTTTTATTTGCACAAAGGTCAAGCAGGAATTAACTATATCTAATTTGTTCCTTCGACTTCTAAATTCATAGAGAAGGAAGAAACCAAATACCAAGACATTTTGTACAAGTTTCACTTCAACAAAACCTAATGCACAAGTATTTCAATAATATAAATAGCTTCTCATTACCCAATGTCTTTGTTTCCTCTATGAATTCCCATAGGTATTCCCTGAGAACCTGCCAGCCACACCTTCTGAAGAAGCAGGTAGGCAATGTTCACTCTCCCTCCTCTCCTCCATTCGCACCCCATCACTGATGCACCAGCTGCTGTGCCCTTTCCATACTCTCTGCTTCCATTCTATAGAAACTAGGCAGATCTTGGTGGAACACTCTGCTTCTTCTCTCTTGTGGACCCCACATATCCTTCTCCTAGTCTATGCCCATTTCTAAGTGTCAGCCTCCAATACTTAGAAACATGTTCTACCAGTGGCCACCACTGCCAGGGACTCAGAAGCACGCCATACCAGGCAACCCACAGCCACCACATTATCATAAGAACCAGAGAGAGGAACAGAAACCAAGTAGCAGAAGCCCTACCTAACAAAGACAAGACCAGATATCCATACCTAGAATTACAGTCATCCTTATTCCAGATGCTTGGAAACCAGCACAAAAACAGAATCAATAACAGCACAGACAGCATATCTCCACTAGAGTCCAGCCACCTTATTACAGTAGCCACTGAGTAATGCAATATAACTAAAGCACAAGATAAGGACTTCAAAATAACCTTTAGAAATATATTAGAGGTCTTTAAGAAAAGTATGAATAAATTCATTAACAAAATATATGGAAACACAAACAGTGGAATAAAATAAAGAACTGAGTTCAAGACATGAAAGTGGAAATAGAATCAATAAAGAAAACACAAGGTGAAGTAAAACAGGAAATGAAAAATTTAGGAACTGAAAAAGGAACTTCATAGGCATGTCTCACCAACAGACTAGAAGAAATGGAAGAGAGAATCTCCGGCATTGAATACAAGATAGAAAATTGGATACCTTTAGTCAATGAAAGTATTAAATGTAAAAACCTGGCCTCCAATAGAAGCACAGATCATGGACATCCACAGTCTCTGGCCACTGCATGGACTGAAAACATCAGCACTGCCTGCTGCAGCAGCACAGACCAACCGTGGACACCAGCAAGTCCCCAGCTGTAGTGCAGATCACGGATACCAACATGGCTTCTGGGGGACAGCATGAACCTTGAAGGGTTTTCAAAGAATCTCAATCCAGAAGATGAACCATTCTCTCTCCAGGCATCCTGTTGTTGCTCTGAGCCAGGGTGATAGTGTGACTGGGCAGCGTATTTAGGGTCAGAGTCTGCACAAGGTCCAGGCTGTGCACACCACCCTGCCAGTCCTACTTTGCAACAACATACTCTTCTTTCCATCTCAGCCCTCTCCCACACCTGTCACTGCCATTGCCTCTCAAGTTTTGCGTCTCTGTCTCCTTCTACTCCTCTATCTGTCCCACCTCTCCATCATATATTTGTCATTGAAGTTGAAGTTGCATTGGAAACTGCAGTGTATCATACAGTAACTTCTATTTTTTTCCCCCAAAGTTTTACATGCAAATAATCATTTCAACTAAAAGTTGGTCTAGTTTGACTAGTTGTCTAGTTGTACACTGGACCATCACTGAGACTCATCTCAGATATTCTGCTGATGCTGCCCAGGGTCAGGGTGATCTTGTCCTGAGCAGAGAGTCCAAGGGTCAGATCCACGAGAGTTCCAGGCCACCGCACATTTCCCTGCCTGTGGTACAGCTATTCCAAGGCTCCCTGAGCACTATTGTGCCTGCAGCCTATTTATTGTTGGTGCCATGGCCTCACATTTTCCTCCTCCCATCAAGGAGAGTCATAGAGACTGCAGCTGTGGTGGCATCTCACTGCAGCCTGGCCAGCCAGCAAAGAGCTGTCTCTATTTAGTAATGACATTTTCCTAAGGAGCTCCAGGCTGAGGTACACCTCCCTGTCTTAGGTGCCACAACCTTTACACTTGCAGCCTGTGGGAAACACCTCAGCCTCTTCCTTCTCTTCTCTCAGTAGGGTGAGCAGCAGCAGGGGCACCATGCTGTGGGCCAACACTGAGGAATGACTTGTTCTTTGACCCTGAGGCCACACTATTCCATATCTCTCCCATATCATTCCCTCATTTCTCTAGTTTCACCATTCCCTGCCATACCCATGCTGTTTGGTCTCTGCTACACGATCTTTTCTTCCAGTCCTATGAGACCACTTTTTAAAAGTATCTTTCCAGCATATTTGCCTTTTTAGTTGTTCTGGGTATACTGAAGGCTCTGCAGACTCCATCTCACAGCAGGGCACAGTACCACAGCTTGGACTTGAGTTCTGACACTGTTGCTCTTCCATGCTGTCTGCAGGGCTGACAGCAAAGACAGGAGGGGACACTGGCCCCTGCTGGGGCTCATCAACTATGGCCTGGTGCGGGATACCCTAAGCCAGGGGATTCAGGGAGGACTCAAATTCATTGCTGCCTCTATGCAGCCCCAGGAGCTGTGTGCACCTCCACCTTCATGACTCTGTCTCTGTCACAAATCGCCCCTTAATACTGAATGTTCCATCTCTGTTTATCATCCTGGACAAAACTCTGCTCCAAACTGATCATGGCCCTTAATGTTGGGCAGATATGCCAAATCTGATAGAAGAAAATATGGAAAATAGTCTTTAACTAATTGGCACAGATAAGGACTTTCTGAAGAGAATACCAATAGCCTAGACACTAAGAGTAATAGTTAACAAATGGGACCTCATGCAATGGAAAAGATTCTGTATATCAAAGAATATCATCATTCTGAGAAAGTGGCTGGCTAGAAGATGGGAAACAGTTTTACTAACTACATATCTGATAGAGAGCTAATATACAAAATATGTAAGAAGTAAAAAATAACAACAACAAAAATAATAATAAAAAAATGAGACATCAAGAAAACAAATAGGAGCAGGTGAGGGAGCCATCTTGTGTCCCTGGTCCCTTGGAGACCAGTCAGGTCACAGACTGCGGAGGCAACACATCTTCTGGAAGAGTCCCTGTTTCAGGCATTCATCTTCAGCCAGGAGGCAGGCCTGAACACCAGACCTCTGTGCACCTTCCTTGCAAGAGGAGAGCTTGCCTGCAAAGAGTACTCTGACCACTGTGACTCAGGAGAGAGCTGGACTCCCAGGACTGCTGACAGAGGCTAACAGAATCACAGGAGGAACAAGCTCCAGCCAGAGACAACTATAACAACTAACTCCAGAGATTACCAGATGGTGAAAGGCAAACATAAGAATCTTACTAACAGAAACCAAGACCACTCACCATTATCAGAACCCAGCACTCACAGCTCAGCCAGGCCTGGATACCCCAACATACACAAAAAGCAAGACTTGGATTTAAAATCATATCTCATGATTCTGATAGAGGACTTTAAGAAGGGCATTAATAAATCACTTAAAGAAATACAGGAGAACACTGCTAAAGAGGTAGAAGACCTTAAACAATTAAAGGAAAACACAACCAAACAGGTGATAGAATTGAAGAAAACCATCCAAGACCTAAAAAGGGAAGCAAAGACAATAAAGAAAACCCAAAGTGAGACAACTGTGGAGATAGAAACCCTAGGAAAGAAATCAGGAACCATAGATGCA
>LR749719.1:1768527-1833426 GCA_902729485.2 Mus minutoides
TCCCTTACCCTCCCGTGTCCCCGCCCTGCTCCCCTACCCACCCCCTCCCACGTAATGGCCCTGGCATTCCCCTGTTCTGGGGCATATAGAGTCTGTATGACCAAGGGGCCTCTCCTCCCAATGATGGCCAACTAGGCCATCTTCTTCCATATATGCAGCTAGAGACATGAGCGCAGGGGGAACTAGTTAGTTCATGTTAGAGAATGAAGATTTTCAACTTAAAGGGCCAGCAAATATTTTCAACAAAATTATAGAAGAAAACTTCACTAACCTAAATAAAGAAATGCCTATGAACATACAAGAAGCCTACAGAACTCCAAATAGACTGGGCCAGAAAAGAAATTCCTCCCAACACATAATAATCAGAACAACAAATGCACTAAATAAAGACAGACTATTAAAAGCAATAAGGGGAAAAGGTCAAGTAACATATAAAGACAGGCCTATTAGAATTACACCAGACTTCTCACAAGAGACTATGAAGATCCTGGACAGATGTTATGCAGACTCTAAGAGAACACAATGCCAGCCCAGGCTATACTATACCCAGCAAAACTCTCAATTACCATTGATGGAGAAACCAAAGTATTCCATGACAAAACCAAATTCACACAATATCTTTCCACAAATCCATACCTTCAAAGGATAATAAAGGGAAAACACCAACACAAGGATGGAAACTACATACTAGAAAAAGCAAGAAAGTAATCCTTCATCAAACCTAAAAGGAGACAGCAGCAAGAACAGAATCCCAACTTTAACAACAAAAATAACAGGAAGCAACAATTACTTTTCTTTAATTTCTCTCAACATCAATGGACTTAATTCCCCAATAAAAAGACATAGACTAATAGACTGGCTACAAAAAACAGTACCCAACATTTTGCTGCTTATAGGAAACCCTCAGGGAAAAAAACAGACACTACCTCAGAGTGAAAGGCTGGGAAACAATTGTCCAAGCAAATGGTCTGAAGAAACAAGCTGGAGTAGCCATTCTAATATCAAATAAAATCAACTTCCAACCCAAAGTTATCTAAAAAGACAAGGAGGGGCACTTCATACTCATCAAAGGTAAAATCTTCCAAGATGAACTCTCAATTCTGAAAATCTATGCTCAAAATGCAAGGGCAGCCACATTCATTAAAGAAACTTTAGTAAAGCTCAAAGCACACATTGCACCTCACACAATAATAGTAGGAGACTTCAACACCCCACTCTCACCAGTGGAAAGATCCTGGAAACAGAAACTAAACAGAGACACATGGACACTAACAGAAGTTATGAAACAAATGGATTTAATAGATATCTACAGAACATTTTATCCTAAAACAAAAGGATATACCTTCTTCTCAGCATCTCATGGTACGTCTTCCAAAATTGACCATATAATTGGTCACAAAACAGGGATCCATCCCATAATCAGCCACCAAACCCAGACACTATTGCATGTGCCAGCAAGATTTTGCTGAAGGGACCCTGATATAGATGTTTCGTGTGATGCTATGCCAGTGCCTGGCAAATACAGAAGTGGATGCTCACAGTCATCTATAGGATGGAACACAGGGCCCCCAATGGAGGAGCTAGAGAAAGTACCCAAGGAGCTGAAGGAGTCTGCAACCCTATAGGTGGAACAACAATATAAACTAACCAGTACCCCCAGAGCTTGTGTCTCTAGCTACATATGTAGCAGAAGATGGCCTAGTCAGCCATCATTGGGAGGAGAGGCCCCTAGGTCTTGCAAACTTTATATGCCCCAGACAGGGGACCGCCAGGGCCAAGAAGTGGGAGTGGGTGGGTAGGGGAGCAGGATGGGGGGAGAGTATAGGGAACTTTCAGGATAGCATTTGAAATGTAAATAAAGAAAATATCTAGTAATAATAAAAAGAGAAAACAAATAAGCCAGTTACAAATTGTGTATAAATTTAAACAGCATTTGCAGAAGAGGAAACGCAAAAGGCTAAGAAGCACTTAAGTTTTCAACATTTTTAGTTATCAGGAAAATGCAAATAAAATATTGGGATTTCATCTTACATCAGTTACAATGGCCAAGGTCAATAAAGTAAATATTGCTTAAGCTGGTAAAGGTACGGTGTGGCAGGACCACTCCTCCATTGCTGATGGGAGTACAGACTTTACAGCCACTATGGAACTCAGTAGTTTCTCAGGTCACTGGGGATCAGAACTACCTGGAGAGATTCAGCTCGACCACCCAAAAAAACCCTACCCCTTCCCACCTTTGCTCACTCATTTTCATTTAAGCTCTATTCACTAATGACAGAAACTGGAAACTAAATAAATATTCACCAACAGATTAATGACTAAGGAAAATGTGGTATATTTATACAATGGGATATTACTTAGCTATTGAAAAATACTCTTTGCAGTTTAATGAATGGAGCCAGGAAAAGACATTGTGTCCTTAGTGATATAACCCAGAGCCAGAAAGAAAACTATGGTAGGTATTATATGTGGATGTTTGCTGTTGAGTCATTGATAAGCAGGGTATCATTAATATAACCACAGATATTAGTTATATTGTAAGGAACTACTTGGAAGAAATGGATCTCCCTAAGCAGGGTGAAATGGGAGTTTCTGGTTGTGTCATGTGATGCAGACTCAAGTAGTGTTTTACATATATATTATGACTTCTGGTTTATGATTTTATGGGATTTCTGTATGTGTGAACATGTGTGTATCTGCATTTATATGTGTTTCTTTTGACTTTTCTTTGTCTCTTTTTCTTCTATTGTGGTTTTTTGTCCTATTCAGTTTGTTTGTTTTAATCTATCTTATTTTATTTCAGCATTAAATCATCAGCATTTCTTGTTTTTAAATGAAACACAGAAAGGGAATGCATCTGGAAGGGAGGAGAGTTGGGGGGTCCAGAGGTGAAAGAGATGGGGTAAGGAGACCATAATAAAAATATAGTGTATGAAAAAAATCAATTTTTAATAAAAAGAATGACAATGAAATCAGTGGACATTGAAGGATGGTTATAGATGCCCAAACACTCCCTTCCCACTATCCATTTCATTTCTGCAGTCAAGATTCAAGTTACACCACAGTTCAGACAAGTCCTCATGAGCAATGTTCATTGTTAACCTATGCTGGCAGCACAGCAGCTCCTTTGACAAGCTTCCAGAGAGTGGTAACAAGACCTCCTAGATGGCCACGTTGCTAGGTAACAGCATGTTTCTTTGGTCACAGTGAATCCATGGAAGAATCCTGTCCCCAAAGTAGCAGCAGATTCTTGGTGGACAGTTCTCATATCCTTGGAAATGTGTGATAGATTATCTACAGGAAAATAGCTTTTATGAAGCAAGAAGGACTTTTATTTCCACCTCCCAGACATGTTCAAAAGGTAGGAAAAAAAGAATTTAAAGTAACCTTTGTTATTATTTGAGAGTGATCACAAACATCCAGCAAGTATTGCTCATGTTACCAGACTATATCGCAGTTAGTGTTGTAATGTCCTGACCTGGTGACTGATGAAGGCGGTTGCTTCCAGAGTCAAGCCAACTCAGCATGATCAGCAGCTCAATACTTGCAGCTAGCTGTAAACTCAAATGCAGTCCTAATCATTGCCTTATCAAATGAGATGTGCTGCTTTTAGTAACTATGTCTGCAGATACTCTATAAGATGTAGGGGCAAACTTCAAGGGGATAAATGGTACAGCTAAAATGGAGTATCTATTAACCTTAACTAGGTAGGTGCAAATAAATCCATTTACTGCTGAAAGACAACTAAAAATGAGCTAAGGACAAAGGCTGTTCCTTCATTCCTCATTCCACATTACATCACTGACTCCTAAGCATTTCACAGATCTTGCAGGTGACATAAAAATGTGCATCTTGGCAAACTGTAGTTTTTTTTTCAAGTTTTTAAAAAAATGTATATTGCTATATAACTTGGTTCTCATCTTTTAAAGCATGAGACTCACACTTTCTGCCTTCAATATTATGTATCCGACGACTTCATAAGATAGAGGAATTAGTTGTGGCTTCCAGGTACTGCCAGTAGTCCAGAGACAAGTTCTTAGGTAGGGAGCTGATGAGATGACAGGACGCTCTGTTTCTGTAAGTCAACTGTGCACACCCCAAGCAGTATCATAATAGGGTAAATAAGTGCCTGATAATTTAGAGAATTGACAGGGAAAAGTAATCGTCTTCAAGTGGGTAGAGGTTCTGTACAGTTTGGGTAGAGGTTCTGTACAGTATCATGGACTTCATTTTTACCTGCCCCAGATGGAGGTAGTTTTTGAGCTGACATTTACTATCAGCAGTGTTATTTTTCAATGTGTCTACATGAAACAATATTTAAAGACAATGTAAAAAACAAAGTGCCACCGAGATACAATTTATCTTCCATTACCTAACATTTGAAGGACAAAAGGAGGAAGAGATGTGGATATGGAGGCAGGGACAGGGGGAAAAAAGTAGGGAGGTGGAAAGATGAGAAAAGGACAGACAGACAGACAGACAGACAGACAGACAGACAGACAGACAGACAGACATCTGAGAAAAGGACAGACAGACAGAAGAGATCTGAGAAAAGGACAGACAGAGGAGATCTGAGAATGGGAGGAAAGTGAAGAAGGAACATATTCTGTTTTCTTAGCTTTGGTATTTTTCCAGTCACCTTGTCTGCACAGTGTTATCCATAATGCTTTCCCAAGAGAGTCCCCTTCATTTGGGGTTACACAGTCTTATCTTTTATCAGAGGACTGATACCTATCACATGTCTATCAGTATTACTCTTCTCTGGAACCTGGTTGTATTTCCAAAATTGTAACAATATATAGAAAGGACAGGGTGAAAACCTAAGCAGGATTCTGTGTCCTAGGACAACAAAGGTCTCCAGTTTCTAAATATGATTTTTAGAGAGAATATGGAAGTATTTATATATTCCTTGACCTTTATATCTTCCTTGACCTTTATATCTTCCTTGACCTTAAGTACTTGAGCACATCTTTTGCTTTAAAACTATCAGTGAATGTACTAGTGACTTCTGCAATTTAAAAGCTTTTTCTTTGTAGAGAAGGTTCTTCTTTGTTTTCTTGCTTTTACCGTACATAGATTTGGGGTGCACTGATGTTTATTAAGCTAGGCATGGAGATGTGGCAGTGGGAGCATGTAAAATTTATAACAATAAAAAAATTGTTCTCATAAAGTTAAAATTCAGCTCAGCTGCTAATATATGTAGCAAAAATAAACAGGATAAAATTTAATTCACACTAAAGCACAGGAAATAAGCAAATATAGTTGTACAGTTTTTCAAAATTAAATATTATCTCATAACAATATAAACAATCTCAGACTTGCCTGTTGTGATCCTAGGCTTTGGGTAAATGGAAAGAATTTAGATTGTCTCTACAAGTCAGTTTTCCAGAAGAGTTGGTTAATAAAGTATTATATGCTTAATTTATGGATTTAGTCCTAAGGATTTAATGGAGAATTATTTGAGAGTAGTAAGAAACTCTGAATTTAAATCTGGTACATTTCATTTGTCATTTGAGAAATTAACCATTCTTAAATATCAGATTAAGAGTTCTGCCTATTTTTCATTATCATCTCTAGCATGCTGATAGCACAAACACTGCCAGTGAACAAGCAAACAAAATATAGTCCCAGAAAGGATTGAAATACTAGGTTAAAAATAAAAAGAACAGTGGGAGGGGGAGCAGGGCTGGATTGTGTGAGGGAGTGACCTGGAGGGGGTAGTGAGTGGGCTGTAAAGTGAGTAAGTGAAAAATTCAATTAAATTAAAATTTGAAATATCTGAGACACATTGTATCCCAATGTGATGCTCCATCTTGAAAGCAATTGTGTCATGTCTCATATTGCCTGGTAGACATAAAATTTTCCTTGGGTTTTAGAGCCCAACTTCCCCCCCCCCCTCTCTCTCAACATATGTGTGAATGTGTATTAAAATATATAATATATAAGATATATATTATATTTTTATATTTATATTCAAGGATGAAGAAGCAGCTTATATACTTGAGAAGAGTGCCTTTTGTTAACTGAAAAATAAATTAAAATTTCATTCCCCCTCCAAGAATAGAAAACCCTCATGGGAAAGCCATTAATAGAAATGTAAGTTTTAGAAACTGAGTAGTACTGAATGCTATTTTGTTCATGCTGTGTGTCATAAAGAAGCCCCTGGCCTTGATGTGTGCCTAGTTTCTCTTCTAACCAAGAAGCACAGCTCACCCCTGGGAAGTAGGTTGCCCGCTACTTCCTCCTTAGGTTGCCTTACAAGTCATGTATCTGCCGACTACACATTTTAATTAAGTGGCTCTCGCTGCTGCTGACATGTTATAAGGCCCATAAATTCATGACTGTAAAGGACACCATGGTCTTCTGATGGAAGGTGCTCGGGAACTGATAAGTTTGTATTGTTATATTTCATCCTGCCTTCTCAGCTCACCTGATGACTTCTCGTTAGTCATTCTACATGTTTAAAAATAAGAATAGATGGCCAGTTCAGACAATGCCACCTATTTTTAAAAATACAATAAATCAAGCCTGATGGATGCTGTGTGGTTTCAGCCATGGGACTTTCTCTAGGACAGGTTTATATCATTGCATTAATAATATTAATTCTTCTGTTATAAGAGTTTAGATTTGTAATTTATGATAGCTGTTTGTTCACTGCTGGAAGAAAGATTAAAAATGAGCAAACCAATATACCATGTACAGCACATGTGTCTGGTTTATTTGGAAGCGAGGGGATGAGGGAAGAGTTTTATAGACAGAATGCTGCGGTCTACAATGCTCCATGTTTGAAAGTTTAACTAGTGTTTAAGGTCAATGAGACCTGTTCAGATTTGCAAGTTCCATTCAGTAATGCAATTATTTATACATAGATAAGTGGGACACTCATTATAAGAAAAATCCCTGGTAATAATTTTCCTTATCAAGTGTACTCTAATAATGGCAGAGCCTTATAATTCCTTAAAGAAGTGCAATACTTATCTGATACTTGCATTTCATTGAATCCTAGTGGTTAACTCATGGACACTTATTAAGGGGGCTTAGGAAAAACTAATCATTCTGTATTAGTTATATCACTGTTGCTGTGATAAATTAACATGGCCAAGCAATTTATAGAAGGAAGAGTTTATATGGCCTTATGGTACCCAAGGGAGAAGAGTTCATTGTGGGACAGAGATGGTAGCAAGTAGGCATGGTAAATGGGGAAAGAAGTTTAAGGATCATGTACTCAACTTCAAACAGGAAGCAGAGGCTAGATAATTTTACCTCCTACCGCTGGTGACAAAATCTTTCCATCAAGGCTGCACCAACTATGTCTCCCCAAACAGTGGAGAAGCTGGGCATGGAGTGTTTAAATTCCTGAACCTATGGGAGACCATTATCATTCAAATCATCCCACTCTCTGCACTTCAACTATGTCATCTTCAAGACCAAAATCAAAATGTTTTATATTTTATTAGAAACATAGAAATGCTGAATGCATGAATACATCCAAAATTGTAATAAAGTGCCTAGCAAATAGTAAGCATTCGTTAATATTGTCTCTAACATTATGTTTGTTATTAGTAGGAGCCAGCAAGATGGCTCAGTAAACAAAAGTACTTGCCTGCAAGGTTAAGAACTAGAATTCAGACCCTGGAACCCTCATGGTAGAAAGTGAGAACTGAATTCTTCAGGTTATCTTCTTATCATCTCATGTTCTGTAACACAGACACACACACACAGACACACACACACACACAAGTATGCAAAATTGAAAAAAATTATTATGTGAGTAATAAGAGCTAGAACATTCCATAACCAGCACAGCACACCCTTTCCATCCGGAAGCATCTGCTTTAGCTTCTGAATGCTGAAGCTAAGAAGGAATGGCAGTGGCTGTTGAGTGCCTTGTCTGGGTCACAACAGTCACTACACCTCAGATTTCTCGGACTCACTTGTTTTGTAATGTTGCCCTCAACATTGTACACATTAAGACCGTCATAGAGAGAGCAGTAATACCAGGTAGTTATATAACCTAGAAGATTTTTCTTCTCTCAAAGGTTAAGAATCTGTCTGTTTTATTGCGATTTCTCAATAAAATCACAGCAGATAAACAAACAAACAGAATGGAAAAAAGAATTCCATATGACATTTGGATGGAAGTAAAATCATGGATGATTTTTAGAGTTCCAGAGGCTTTATCACAATGATGTCCCAGGGCATAGCTTCTGGTCACTGCTTACAGCCACACTGCCTAGGACTGACAAAAGAAAGTAAGGGCAGAAATGCAGAGATGCAACACTCAATATGTCAAAGTAGTCATCTACTGCCCTAATCTTTTTAGCTCCCTTCCAGCAGCAAGAAGGGGTTGAGAGAGAGAGAAGCTGGGTGACGAGACATAAGAGGCAGAAAGGTTTGGGAGACAGAAGGAGGGTATTGGATACTTATCCACTATTATTGTCAATGAAGCATAGCCTGCTTAGGTTAATAAATGATTGTTATTAGGATAATGGCACAAAGAAGTTCTACTTTAACCCACAGAAATGTGGGCCTAAGGATGAGGTAAAGCATGGCCTTCACAGTGGCAATGTCCTGGCTTCGATCCCAGCACAACAAATCAAAAAATGAACCAGAAAATATTAACCCAAGCTTGGGTGATAGGACATCTTTCACTTCATTCTACACTTCTTTCACATTGCATCCCCTGTCCCCAGCATAAGAAGCAGACACACACACACACACACACACACACACACACACACACACACACACACACGCACACACACACACCAGAGATAACCACCATGTGATCTCCTCTCTGATCATGGAACTTATACACCTAAAATAAGAAGGTCATGTATGACAACCAAGAGAAAAATGTCAAGGATTTTCTGTTAACTCAATCTCACATTTTCTGAACATAGAGTTGAGAATATTAGCTACCATTTGCCTGTTGTTTACTAGCATTCTGATTTTATTTATACTTGTGGATTTTGGTTTTTTAATTAAATTAAAAAGTCAAACCTGCATCCACTGTTAATCCCTAAGGGTATTATTTTATTTTTGTTTAGTTGTTTTCATTATGATTATTAGCTAAAAGTCTGTTTATAGACATCAGGACCTGGTTACATGAGTATTTATGAAGTTCATAGACTATAGTGTTATTCTTCAAATGCCTGTAAAATTGTTTTCAAAACAAACTAATCTCAGAGAACATCTAGAACAGGATAGAAACTATTATACTGGGTGAGGAACAAGGACATACTTTCTTTTAAAAAATATGTAGGAGAGCATGCATGAGAAAACAGCAACAGATTCTTAGAACTTGAAATATGATCTGCTGGAATAGAAGATAGATTAGAAATAGAGGGATAGCTTCTTAACAAAAATAATGTTTATTTTAAAATTATTGATTATTAAATTATGTCTAGCACCAATCACAGAAAAAGAAACCTATTATGATTGCTGATAGAAGCTTAAGAATAAATTAAAAAGTGTGAACTTGGGAGAGAAGAGTAACTATAAAAAATAAAGACACCATCTATTTCAGTGTAGAAACAGGGACACATGTGGAAGAAACCAGGGAATTAAGTGGAATGGCTGGGCAGATTTCAAAATGAACAGAGTTTTTATAGAACTTCCCTTTTAAGTTTGGTTGCCACCAATTTTAATGGTAAATCTTGTGGAACATTTATGGCCCAAATTTGTGAGTTGCGACAAGACAGAGTAAGGATGCTGGCAGGTGCTAACTCACCCGCATAGCTCCATGGAGTGTGACATTACAGTGAATGACCTGAGCAACTTGGCATTTTATAAACTTGGGAGTATGCTAACATATTTCTTTTCCTAAGACAGGCAGGTCATGCATACATTCTTGTCTTGGAGATGAGGGACATTTGTTTTACTACTATGTGTGTGTGTCTGTGTGTCTGTATATGTATGCATTATATTATAAATTATGAAACTATATATAATAACTCTTTGAGTATCACTTAACTCTTCTCTTAATGGTTATAATTTGCTTTTATTTTAAACAGAGGTACTTATTTTTAGGACAACAAAAAAGACACACAAAGACTTTAAACACATCCTTTCCCTCAGCTCCTCAGATCAAACCACAAGTAGCCAGAAGACCTGCCCGTCTATCACATCATGCTACTCTGGCCCTTTGGAGCCTCAAATCCATTCCGCTCTTTCAAGGAAAAGACCGTGTCCTTCACGTTCATATTCTGGGATATCATCCTTGGTAAATATTTTTCTATTATCAATTTGATTTACATTATGATTAAAAAATACAAGAATTTATATTTAACATAGTACACAGATGTTCTTATTTCTTTCTCTTTCATTAAAATGGTTCCACTTAGCCCATAGTTTCAAATGAGTTTTATATGTCTGTTCTCAAATTATAGGACATGACCCTTTCAAACACAGTTCCTATATTTTATTCAATTTTGTATTCCCAATGTCTGGCAAAAGCATGTCACCCAACATGTTCTTCCATGTGTTGGGCCAAGAATTAAAGTTATTATGACTTTAAAGCCCACCGAAACAATTCACAGTACAGACTTACATGTGTACTAGCATGCTAACAGTTCAAAATCTCATAGGAAACACGCATGTTTAAATTTATATTAACCACATGAAAGATAAGATTATTTAGCAGTTGAAATATTTTTTATTGGTTACACAAATTTATACCGAAGAAAAACATGGGCTACATGAGAGGTTCAGTAAGATGAATGCAGTTGTTCTTAATGCTTTGAGGGAATTTCGATATGCCATGTATCTTGAATTGGTCTGTTCTATCTGTGTGTCAGTATGGATAACAGAGGAATGAAATCTATGATTTATTTAAATATTTAAAATAGTATTGCTTCAGTAATATAAATTTTGTTTGTTTATGTTAACCTTGAAACTGTCATCAGAGATACAAAATCCTGAGAATTTTGATTGTCCACAACCTTTGCAATGAGGCAGAGGCACTATATTTTGCTGAAGCCAGAATCATAGGTAATTGTGAAACACTTATTGTGTGATCTAGAAACTGAGCTTAGGTCTTCTGGAACAGCAAGAAGTACTCTGTGAAATTTACCCAGAGATGGTTTCAGTACATATTCTGGTGAGTGCTATACTGGCCACAAAAAAGAAGATGACCAAGTCTTAAAGTCTTCATTCAATGAGCACTGCATACTTAAACTTAGTGTTAATAAAGAGAAGTGGTTTACAGCAGGGGCCATCGGGATGCGTAATAGTTTATAAACCCAGATCAGTGTGAGAACTAAGTGACTTAAGAAGATAATAAACAACATCACACATTTAAAATTGTAAGCACAGGCTGAGAGATTATTTTATGTAATTACACAAGGGCAGATGTTGCACACTTGGAGTGATTTAGAGGAGTTATAAGATAAAATGTGTCATGTAAGGAAGCAATCATACCACTCAGAACTGTTCTACAGTCAGTTAATCCTCATGAAATAGTAAACAGACATTAAAGGGTATTTAACATAATTGCCTAAAGTAGACACATGATACTTTTGTGCATGTAAATATATATGATGTATATTTATATGTATGCATATTTATTTATTCTATTGTTGACCATCAAACATAAGTAGGTTGCAGGTGCTGGGATACAGGGCATGAAGATGCATAACATAGAATCCACTAAGGTGACTTCCATCACAGGACACTGGGAATCCAATTTGGCTGAATGCTTGATACATAGAAGCAAAAGAAATACATTATATTCTAGAAATATATATATATATATATATATATATATATATATATATATATATATATATATTAAATGATATTTCTTTTCTCTTTTATTTTAAGCTTCCATCAGATTCTTACAAATACCTCCCATGGTACAGTATTGAACAGCATGAGATTCGGGGTAGTCAACTACATTGCCCAAGAATAAGAAAAGGTAAAAAAAAATAATAATTATATATATATCCCCCGAGTAGATTTTGTGTGTGTGTGTGTGTGTGTGTGTGTGTGTGTGTGTGTGTGTGTTTTACTATTCTAATGCTGTGAAAAGACACCATGACCAAGGTAATTCTTATAATAGAAAACATTTAATTAGGGGTGTGTTTATCCTATGCAGCAGGCAGGGGTGGGGGATTGTGGAGACTGGGCATGGTAGGCACTTTTAAAACTTTAGAGCCCATTCTTAGGCTCTAACACATCTCCTCTAAAAAGGCCACACATCCTAATCCATTCCAAAAGGTTCCACTAACTGAGGGTCAAGTATTTAAATCTACAAACCTATGGTAACCATTCTCATTCATACCACCACAGTATATTCCTTAGGGATGGAAATATATATTTGCAGACTGAATTTTTGTGTAACGGCAAAGGATTGTTTATAAAGTGACTTCATCTTTAAAGTATTGTATAAATAATAATATTTTGTTCAAATTATTAACTAGGGTTACTATAGATGATTACAGGACCTACTATCTATCTATCTATCTATCTATCTATCTATCTATCTATCTATCTATCTATCTATCTATCTCTATGCCTACATCTATATCTTTATATATATATATATATATGTATATATGTATATATATATACTTATATTTTTGCATACTTACGTTATCAAGTAAAACATACATTTTAAAAGTCATATATATTTTTACTACATTTATATTTAGATGGATTTAATCAATGATCATCTTTTAGATATTAGTTTACTAGTTTTTATGAATAATACATCAAATAATGAGCTAATTTTGCTTTAATTTTGTGTACATGTATATTAAAATCAATAAAAGATTATATTCAGTGTGCTAGGGTTCTCCAGAAAAAAACATACCCAACAATATTTTGGTCTCTATATAAAATTACATATTAGTTATAATAATTAACTAACATGATGACAGAAGACGTGAAGTCCCCAAATATGTCAAGAAGTTGAAGAACCAGGGAAGTTGATGATGTGATTATCTTAGTTGGAGTCTCATGGGAAAATTCTCATACAAGGCCTAGAGTCTAAATGCCAGGGCATTTCTGATGGGTCCCAGCTTCAGAAGCGAGAGTGGACTCGTCTTCTCTCTTCCATTTAGTTCTCTGAGTCTCAGCGATTGTGTGATGCCACCACAGGAACTTGAACACAGGTCTTATTTATTTGTACTGAAGCACCCTCTGACAATGATAATTTTATTTGTCATCCTACCTGGATTAAGAAATGTGTAAAGAGATTGCAAAGTGTTATATCCGGTTTTGCCTGTATGGATATTATTGAAAGCCTATCATTTGAGTTGGTTAAAAAAAAAATTCCCTTACCCAGAACAGGTGAGAACCATCCAGTTGTTTGAAGACCATGATAGAATAAAGAACAGAGAAAAGATGAATTGTATCTCTCTTCTGGAGCAGGGATAAAAGTATACTTGGAGATGTTAACCTGTTCATTTATGTCTAACAGTAGCACTATTTACCCACACAATACATGTCTTTTCCTCAAGCTCAGCCAACAGAGGAAGACTTAAATATATTCCTTTTTAAATATGTTTTTATTGGATATTTTCTTTATTTACATTTCAAGTGTTTTCCCCTTTCCTAGTTTCCCCTCCACAACCCCTTTACCCCATCCTCATCCCCCTGCTTCTACCAGTGTGCTTCCCGACCCACCCATGCACTCATCTCCAAGCTTGGACAACAGAATCCCAGTTTCTCAGATCCTAGCCTTGGACTAGAACTATGAATTAGAACTGGGGCTTATATATTTCTCATGTCACAATGTATTTAAGTCAGCCAAACAATACTATGTCACCAAACTTTTAGTTTTTATGAAATTTTAAGTATTTTGACTTTTTCTCATCTATATTTAAAGTATTGCTATAACACTGTATATCATACAATTTCATAGTTATAAATATTACATATATCTATAATATATTTATATATTTATAAATACTATATAATATATGTATATTGTGCATATAATATATAAATATATATATTGTATTACATAATATATATTTTAATTGTATAATGAACTGTATATTATGTAATTTAATGACTGATTTTGAAAAAGTATACTTAGAGATGTTAATCTGTCCATTTATGTCTAACAGTAGTACTATTTATCCACATAATACATGCCTTTCACTCAGGGTCAGTCAACAAAGGAAGATCTAAATATATTCTTTTTAAATGTATTTTTATTGGATATTTTCTTTATTTACATTTCAAGTGTTATGCCCTTTCCCAACTTCCTTTCCACAACCCCCCATTCCATCCTTATCCCTCTGATTCTATGAGGGTGCTCCCCACCCACCCACGTGCTCCTGCCTCACCATCCTAGCATTCCCATTCAGTAGAGCATTGAGCCTTCACAGGACCAAGGGCCTCCCCTCCCATTAATGCTAGATAAGGCCATCCTTTGCTACAATATACAGCTGGAGCCATGGTTATCTCCATGTGTACTCTGTGGTTGGTGGTTTAGTCCCTGGGAGCTCTGGGGGGGGTTGTTGGTTTATATTGTTGTTCATCCTATGGGATTGCAAGCCCCTTCATCTCCTACAGTCCTTCCCCTAACTCCTTCATTGGGGACCCTATGCTCAGTCCGTTGGTTGCCTGCAGGGGATCTGCAACTGTAATGATGCAAGAAGAACTTGTATTCTGCAACTGGCTAGTATTCACGGGAAATTAAGAGGTGAGGGAACCTGTATGGCTCTTACCTAAGTTCTCTGCATATATGTAATGGCTGAGTAATTTAGTGTTCTTGTGGAATCCTAACATTGGGAGCAGAGGCTCTCCCTGACTCTTTTGTTCTCTTCTGGGACCCTTTTACTCCTACTTCGTCATGTCATCTAGCCTTGATGGGATGGCATGTGGCTAGTCTTAGTGTAGCTTGTTATGCCCTGTTTGTTTGGTGTCATTGGGGAGACTTTTATGAGAGGAAGCAGAGGGAGAGTGGATCTGCAGGAAATGGGTAGTGTGGGAAACTGAAGGAGGTGAGGGAGGGGAGACTGTGGTTGGGATGTAATATATCCGAGAAGAATGAATAAAAATAGAAGCTCTAGTCTGACCACAAGTATAGGGCTGAGATGTGGTGAGAACTATAGAACTGAAGAAACATGAGGGCATGAAAACAGTAGTAAATGTGAGAGAAAAATGACAATGGCTATATAGAGAACTAGTTCAGCAAGCTTCCTTCCCTCCATGATTTAAAGGGCCAGGTCAGGTGCTGAGGTCATCAATCAGCAAATCCAATCCTACTCCATGACAACAGTAACCACTCATGCAGAAGACACCATTGCTCTTCTGAGATAAAGGCACATTTCCCTTCCTTAGATCATTAACAGAAGCCAATCTCTCTTAAGTGACTAGTCATAAAAGAAACAGAGCATTACCTAGGGGAAGAAAAACACTGGGCAAAAAAAAAAAAAACATCGCCTCAAACTATAATGGAAATAGATGTCCATTCTAAAATGGCCTTGATTTGATTGAAGTTTGTTTTGTGAGATGGAAAACAACTGTTTTCAAGAGCACACAGATAAGAATTATCCTGCTCTGACATTAACTCCTGAACCACTTATCAAAACTATTTTTTCTTGATCTCAAGTGTCCCAATTGTCTATTCCCAAAAGAGTTGGTCAGGAAAGCAAGGTTATCTGGTATGTGATAAAGAGCAATTTCCTGAGGTTTTGATTGCTGGATCAAGACTGACTTAGCTTCTTCCAATTAAATGAAGCAAAGAAGCCAATTGTTAGCAGAATCCTTCTAAAGGATAGATTTATTTCAATTGACAAATCTCCCAGCAAAGTGATTCTTTAACTGCCATTTCCAGTCATAAATTCACTGAGGAGACAAAGAATGAGCTGAGAGATAGCAAGTGAAACCCAACATCCCTGGGCTGTCAGATACTCTGCTCTATAGTTTTAGATGCTAAGATATATCTTCAATTACTAACCCAGTCAGAGTTTAAAAAAAAAAAAAAGTCCAGTTTAATGTAACTCCTCACAGAGAAAATGACCTTTGACCCCTAATACCAAAGAAATCTTTGGCATCTACTGCAAAAAGAAATAATTAAAAGACCAGAAAATCAATTGAACTCTAACAAACATTACAGACAAGGGCAGAGCTTAAAAACTCTGGGACATTCAGTACACTGTGAGCATTACCAACTCTGGAGTGGGTTCAAGACAATATACCATTTGAAGGTATCTAAAGTCAGTTGGGTTGATTTTCCAAGCTTTCTACACTGTGGATTTTAGTTCCAATCATCTTCATCAATGAAGACCATTTCCTAACCAAGGCTATCTTATTTGCAAATTTGTTGACCCTACGACAGTGGGGGGTCAAAGGATTTCTCAAGTTACCACAGTAGAGTTCATTTTGACAGAAATAGGCCAAATGACTTTTTGACCTATACCTCCCCCTGGCAAAAAAGATTAATGCTTGTGTCAAAATAATGAAACAGTGTTTTTTTTGTTTTTTGGGTTTTTTTTCTCTTATTGCCTCCATAAATCCTTTAAAAATGGAATAGTTATTTCCTGTCATTGTCTAAAGGAGTGGTTCTCAACCTTCCTAATGCTGCAACCCTTTAATATAATTCCTCATGCTGTGACCCCAACCACAAAATATTATTGATACTTTATAACTATAATTTAGCTATTGTTATAAATTGTAGTATAAATATTTGTGCTTTCTGATGGTGTGAGGTGACCCATGGGAAAGAGTCATTACATCCAAAGAGGGGCTGCAATCCACAGGTTGAGAACCTCTGGTCTAAACAAACACTCCATGTGAGAAACGTCGGTCTGTGGTGCTTCCATATGTTGTTTTTTATGTTATTTATCTTTGAAAAGATTGGAGACATGAATTCCTTAAAAGTAGAGGGACAGAAATGAGGACAAAGGGTAGGGGTATAGCACATATAAACACGATATGTTGGTGCTGGAGCCATCCTTGAAAGCTCACCACTGAGTTGTTTTAGTGCCCCTGGATGATGCAAGAATTAGCTTTGCTTTGGTAGCTCAACAAAACATGCAGCAGATTGTGGAAAAAAAATATGTTGGCCAAGTCTTAGAAATAAATGTCTTATAAATAATCATAAATACCAAATAAATATGTCTTATATCCAAAGTCAGTTCACTTTGGGCCCTTACTTCTGATCTTTCTGCTAATTTTAGATATGCAAAGAGCTGAAGGTCAGAACCTGAAAATCCATTATCTAGACTCACAGGGTTCCTTTCCACTCACCATAAGATCAGAAGCAGAAGAATCTTTCCTAACCTTGAGAATTGTGAACAAACCTTATTTGGAGAAGAAGATTGGAGAACAGTAGGAAATTTCTTTTTGTTTTTTTCTCAATTTTTATTAGATATTTTCTTCATTTACATTTCAAATGCTGTATTGAAAGTCCCCTATACCCTCCCCAACCCTCCCCACCCTGCTTCCCTACCCACCCACTCCCACGTCTTGGCCCTGGTGTTCCCCTATACTGGGGCATATAAATTTGGTATTACCAAGGGGTCTCTTCCCAATGATGGCTGACTAGGCCATTTTCTGCTACATATGCAGCTAGAGACAGGAGCTCTGGGGGTACTGGTTAGTTCATATTGTTGTTCCACCTATAGGGTTGCAGACCCCTTCAGCTCTTTCGGTATTTTCTCTAGCTCCTCCATTGGGGGCCCTGTGTTCCATCTTATAGATGACTGTAAACATCCACTTCTGTGTTTGCCAGGCACTGACATAGCCTCACACGAAACAGCTATATCAGGGTCCTTTCAGCAAAATCTTGCTAGCATGTGCAATAGTGTCTGCATTTGGTGGCTGATTATGGGATGGATCTCCGGGCGGAGTAGTCTCTGGATGGTCCATCCTTTTGTCTTAGCTCCAAACTTTGTCTCTGTAACTCTTTCCATGGGTATTTTGTTCCCTATTTTAAGGAGGAATAAAGTATACACACGTTGGTCTTCCTTCTTCTTGATTTTCTTGTGTTTTGCAATTTCTTTGGAAATACAAATTAGGATAAGATGTGGGCAGTTCTGTTGACGAGGTAGGGTTTGAGGGCAGGGAGTAAGTCATGCCTGTCATGCTTTGCCTGCGCATGCCCCAGGGCAAATATTTCCTAAAGGCTTGGTCTCAGCTTCAAGTGAGATCTCTGAAAAAGAAGCTTTAGCTTTATGGGATCTGAGTATCCAGACACTGAAAGGGAAGGGATGGAGTCTCATTCTGAAAAACAATCAGATAAAGAACTCACTGAATTGGAACACCAAAAATAAAATCAGAGATGGCTTTGCATTCCTCCACACCAATTATATCCAGATTAGATATACTACAGCCTTCACTCATTTTTGTGTGGTAGATATAGTTTACATAGGCCTATAGGCTAATTCTACATACTAATTTTTTCTGCATTAGTTAAAGTAACTTCTTTACTTTTTATTACTTGTAGAAAAGAATATTGAATTATATTTGAACTTTAAAACCTATGCCCAGAATTTAGGTTGGTCTAATAAAATGGTAGATAATATATAGTCTAATTACTGTTTTTCCTAGTTATATGCTACTTCAAATTTTAAAGGGAATGTACAAGTAAATTATTGTTCATTTTGTGTGTGTGTGTGTGTGTGTGTGTGTGTGTGTGTGTGTGTGTGTGTGTTGACTGAGGATTAAATCCAGGATCTTCTGTATGCCAGGCAATCAATTGTTTTACCTCTGATTCACACTTAAGTCATTTTACTTATTTACTCTTAAAGATCTTCAGAAATAAGGTCCATTGTGTGTGTGTACATGGTATGTATTATGCATATATATTAATATATCTAATTAATATATTTATATATGTATATATACACATTATCCGTGGTCCATTATATATGTGTGTATGTATTATGCATATATATTGGTATATACATATATTATCTTAACTCATTATATATATACGCATACATACATACATATATGCACACACATAATCTGCAACTATAAATTCTCATTTCTGTAATTTCTATTGAAAATTAAAATTAATAGATGAAAAACAAATAAAATTATTTGATAGTTCTCCTCCAATGCAATGAAACTTGTAATGGGGATATTTAGATGATAAGCCATTAGACAAGGCTTCTCCAGTAGGGGGAAGAACAAGGAGAACAGGGTCAGGGGTCACATGTATGAATCTGGTTCCCTTTTTTAAAATCAGAGTCTAGCATCCTAGTTGACCTTCTACCATGGGTTCTACATCCTTAGTTTCAACCAATGATAGTTAGGAAGCCTGTGGATGCAGAGACTGACTTATACTTTGCAAGATATGAGAGGAAGTCTAGTGGGCAGATTTTATGATAAACCTTTCTAGCAAGCCTTCAAAAATGGGAAATGCAGTAAAGTCGTTTGATGGGTTCAAGTGATCCAGCTTCCTTCTTCCTGGACTAGGCATAGTAATGGGGTAGAGCACACACTGGATGGGAGCAAAACGATTAAATCATGTTATTTTCCAACCAGATAGAGACTAATGTTTCAAACACTTGACAAAAAACAATCAAGCAAAGATGTCAATGGTACTCTCCAAACTTCTGAGGTTTCATGTTATATTTTTGGCTCAGGACCCTCTGAAGAATGGTTCCTTTCCAGACAGGTGGGATGCACCTTGTCTCCAAAGAAAAGAGTACTGGAGAAAAATGAATGGGAAACATGGTTACAAGAAAACTGGGAAGACTGTAAGGTGAGCTCTGGTAAAGTCTGCACCCCGTACTGATGAGTTAAAACATTATTCATTAAAAATAATAGGCTATTTGCATTAATTCACTGAAAATTCATACAATGTATCTTTTATAAAGGGCAATATCCAGTATAAGTACCAAAATATTTAGCATTTCCAGATAACCCAAAATTCTTCATCTTTCCTTCTTCTTTCTAATTTAATCTGAGCAACGTTTGTATTTTCTACCTACATGATAGTATTGTTAAGCATTGGGAAAAGTTGAAAATAATTGAAAATAAAGTTTTTCCCTCTGTTTACAAGAAGATCAAGTTTAGGGCAGGAGAGATGGCTCCATGGTTAAGAGCACTGACTGTTCTACTGGACACAGGTTCAATTCCCAGACCCCACACTGTAGCTCAAACTGTCTCCAACTCCAGTCCTGGACGATCCAATGTCCCGTTTGTCCTCTACAGGCACTACCCCTGTGTGGTGTGCATAGACATACACACATGAAACACATCTGCACACATAAAACAAAAATAAAAAGATTTTTAATGTGAAATTTATTATAATGGTATGTATCATTAAGTTTATGATGTTATCTAGAACTTCTTGATTGACTTATCTTGGTAAAAGTCTTTAAGAGCTAAAGGAGACAGAGCTTTGCATGGAATCTGTACAAATGGTATGAGCTGTGATTTCACAGGGTGAGGATCAGCTGACTGAGTGGCACTGAGACAGTTTGATTAGTCACCCATTCACTACACAGGTGACGGTGGCTGTGATCACTTGGTTCTAACTTAGTTCACCTAAAAATCTCCTGTAGAGAGAGGATTATATATTTAGGTGGCAATAGCATTGGTAGCATTGCTAGCAATAAAAGAGACAATCACCCACTTTGCAGCTGTGTGGAAATGCTGACACGATGCTTGATGCTCGAGAATTTTAGGACATCTAGAGATGAAAGTTGTGGTTCCCCCTTCCCCCATGCTGGATCCAGGCTGGGATTTCAGACATGATGCCACTGAAGGTGTGCCATAGGAAGCCACATACAGCGTGGCCCTCCAGCTAGGCTGGCTCCTTTTGTTATGCAACTACTGTCTCTTTTGTTATGCAACTACTGTCTCCTCCAAGTCTCTGCTGCCTGCCTGCCCAGAGTTGACCAGACTTTCCAGGAAGAAGATAGTGGCTCTAAGTGGTCTCCAAGATGGAGCCAGGGGCCCTGGGAATGAGATGGTGGGGTGGATGGAAAGCCCTGCTCTAACCTAAGACTCTATGCATTAAACCTCGGGGCCTTGAACAGAAACATGTCTTGGCCTCCATTATTTCTCTCCACCGTTCACTCCTATACAGCTCCAGCTACCTCCTCAGGAACCCAGATAGCATAAGCCGCAGGCAGTCTTACAGAACCCCACAGATCCTGAGTGCTGAAGCTTCTTGTTTCTTGTTGGGTTCTCCTGATTGGTCCCTTACTTTACAACTTGACTTTGTATGTCATAGATTTAGCGCATGGAAAGGAATTTCTAGGAGGGTCTGTTTTAAATTTCTTCCTTTCAGGAGAAGTCCAATAAAATAAAACAAAACAAGGAAACAGACAAAAAAAAAATAAAATAAAGTGTTTTTTCTCAAGGTTGTAGAGCTTATTACTAGAAGATGTAAAGCCAGAAAACCATTTACAATATAATGCTTCCTTTAGATTAATTTTAGATTGGTCCTATAAAATAAATGGATACATACTACATAGTACTCTTTTCAAATCTAACAGTGTGCCCACTCATTTATTTTGAAGGATAAACAGTTCACTAAGGCTCTGACCTCCAATGTCAGGCTCCTTTCTTGTGGTGATTACTTTTGTGTATTCATTGTTTACAGCTGTAATTTAAAGGATGGAGCAAGCATAAAGGTCAATGGAGCTTGTTAATCAATGATCATCAAAAACACAATCAACCTTTGAGTAACTATAAAAAGCTGACTTGATAAACTCTAAACTACCATGGAAGACTTAATTGTAAAATAACAGAAAATAAGAAGACTGATCTTCTTATTCTACATTGGTGTGTAGGTGATGTAGCTATGATCTTACTTCATTCTTTATGTTTTAGTTTTAGAAAAGAACCTTTTGTGCTTATAGAAAACAGAGCTTTAAGAGTGAAATTTTATAAAGTTTAATGTTAACAATGGTTTTTAATATGGGGTTTATGACTACTTTGGCAAACCTCTATCTTAAAAAATATTTACATTATGAATCATAACCATGACAAAATTCCAGTTATAATGTCAAAATGAACATAACTTCATGGGTAGGAGTAATCAAAACATGAGGAGCTGTATTAGAGAAAAAAGTTGAGAACAACTGGTCTAGAATATCAAGACCTGAATTTTGTTTTATTTAATCTTCTTTTCATGTATGTATGATGTGTGTATGCATTTGTGTGGGTGTGCATATACCACGTAGAACATAGGATCAGAGGATAGCCTTAGTTAGTCTTTTGTGTTTTATCTTCTTTGAGATTGTAATTCAGAGGATATAACTTTTGCTCACACTACTTATGTCAGGCAAGCTGGCCTGAGAGATTTAGGGATTTCCCTTTTCTCCACCTACCATCTCATGGTAGAACTAGGAGTATATGTGCTTGCTGTCATGCCCACTCTTTGAATGGCTTCTGTGTGTTCAAGTTTGGGTTCTCACTATTCAGTGGTAAAGCATTTTATCCACTGAGCCATCTCTCCAACCTCAGACTTTAATTTTCTAAAGTAAGATGTTTGTAGTTCTTTAAATATAGTAAAGTATTTTGCTTCAAATCTTTAATGAGGAAGTTACTATGCTACTCAACAGTTTTGTTGGCAGGAGTTAGCAGTGACACCTAGGTTAAAATGTTACATTTTCTCTTAGAAAGGAAGGTTTCAATGCAGTGTTACCACCAGGAGTAGTATTGCTTCCTATACCCTGGAGCTGAAGGGGTCTGCAACCCTATAAGAGGAACAACAATGTTGGGGTCCACTGCCCGCAGTGGACGGGGTTCCTGGAGGATTGGCCCGAAGCTGAAATGAAACTAAGGGAGTGGGGGAAGAAAGAAGATCTCCAAGGCTACATGGTTGCTTCTGCTTAGAAAGACTGTTTAATGGTGGACAAGCATTTGGGGATAAAGGAAGGGAAACCCGCCTCCAGTCTTCTGCGCAGGCAAATGCTTTACCACTGAATAGTGAGAACCCAAACTTGAACACACAGAAGCCATTCAAAGAGTGGGCATGACAGCAAGCACATATACTCCTAGTTCTGGAGTTTGGCGTGAACCCTGAAGTATCGTGGTGACATCTCGCAGGTTGCGCAGGTGGGCTGGTCAAAGGTGGGCCACTGGTAAGCTGGGTGGAGCCGGGGGATCTGGGAGGCACACAGGACCGGGCTATCTCTTAGCCTAATTAACAAAACAACAGGTGCCATCCGGTGCAGCTTTCTCAAGGCTTCGGTCTTAGCACCAACTATGTTGGTGGAGAAGGGACACCACACAACAATATGAACTAACCAGAACCCCCAGAGTTCATGTCTCCAGCTGCATATGTAGCAGAAGATGGCCTATTCGGCCATCATTGGGAAGAGAGGCCCTTTGGTATTTCAAACTTTATATGCCCCAATAGAGGGGAATGCCAGGGCCAAGAAGTGGGAGTGGGTGGGTAGGGGAGCAAGGTGGGGTGAGGATATAGGGAACCTTCTGGATAGCATTTGAAGTGTAAATTAAGAAAATATCTAATAATAATTTTAAAAATTGAAAAAAAGTAAACATTAAATTACTGCCTTGAAATAAAGTAATTTATAAATATGTATTCGTAGTTGTTTTAAATACAACCAAATTTCATCTTTGGATAATGTTGTCTATTGCTGGATATTTTTTAACATTTGACTTGCAGCTTCCCCTCCCTCCCTTTGTCACCTTCTAGTCTCTGCCTCTCCCCTCCCCTCCCTCTGCATCCACCCCTCCTCCTTATCTCCTCAGAAAAGGCGGTGGGGCTCTCATGGATATCAACCAGCCTTGGCATATTAAGTTACAGTAAGACTATGTCCATCTCCTTCTATTCAGGCTAGACAAGTCAGCAAGATTAGGGTAAAGAGATTCTAAGATAGGCAGTGTAGTCAGAGACAGGCCCTACTCCCACCCACATAAAGACCCAGATGTACAACTGTTACATATGTGCAAAGGGCATAGGTCCATCCCATGCATGCTTTCTGGTTGGCAGTGCAGTCTCTGTGAGCCCCTATGGGCCTAGGTTAAAGGATACTGTAGATTTTCTTGTGCTGTCCTTGACTCATCTGGCTCCTTCAATCCTTCCTCCCCATCTTCCACAGGATCTCCCAAACTCCATTTAATGTTTATCTGTGGCCTCTGCATCAGTTTCCATCAGTTTCTGGGTAAAACCTCTCTGATAACAGTTACTCTAGCTCCTGATTTCAAGTATAGGATAATAACATTAATAGTGTCAGGGGTGGGCTCTCTTTCATTGCATGGGCCTCAAGCTTGTCCAGTTATTGCTTGGCCATTCCCCCAAATTTTGATCCATCTTTTACCCCTGCTCATCTTGTAGACAGGAAAAATGATGAGTCTAAAGTTTAGTGTCTGGAATGGTGCCCCAGTCGCTCCATTAGAAATCTTGCCTGGTTATAGGATATGAATGGTTCAGGCTCAATATTCCCCAATGTTAGGAGTCTTAGCTATGGTCACCCTCATATATTGCTAGGAAGTTACATTGTCCTAGGTTTGAAGCTCATTCTGGGGATATACCCTCCCAGTCCAGTTGTGTCTCCCAGTACTTTCTCCCTCTGTCCTCCACACACCTTATCCCTTCTCTTCCCATAAGCAGCCTTCTCTTACCCAGTACCCCACCTATGTCTCTTTTGATTTCTAATCTATTTCCCCTTGTCAGAGAGATTTCAGCATCCTTCCTTGGGCCCTCCTTGTTACTTAGCCTGTTTGGTAGAATGTTATCCTGTACTTTATGACTAATACCCACTTATAAGTGAGTACAAAAGTTATCTTTCTAGGTCTGGGTTACTTTTCTAGTTCCATCCATATGTTTGCAAATTTCATAATGTCACTGTTTTTAATGTCTGAGTAATACTCCATTGTCTAAATGTACCACATTTTCTTTGTCCATTCTTTAGCAGAGGGACAACTAGTTTGTTTCCTGTTTCTGTATATTATGAACAAAGCTGCTATGAACATAGTTGAGAAGGTGTTCTTCAGTCAGAATGACTAAGATCAAAAACTCAGGTGACAGCAGATTCTGTTAATGATATGGAGAAAGAGGAACACTCATCCATTGCTGGTTGTATTACAAGCTGGTACAACCACTCTGGAAATCAGTTTGGTGGTTCCTCAGAAAATTGGACATAGTACTACTACCTGAGGACCCAGCAATATCACTCCTGGGTGCACCCAGAAGATGCACCAATATGTAATAAGAACACATGCTCCACTACGTTCATAGCAGCCTTATTTATAATAGCCTTATTTTACTAATAGCCTTATTAATAAAAGCTGAAAGAACCCAGATGTCCCTCAACAGAAGAATGAATACAGAAAATGTGGTACATTTACACAATGGAGTACTACTGACCTATTAAAAATAACGAATTCATGAAATTCTTAAGCAACTGGATGGAACTAGAAAATATCATCCTGAGTGAGGCAACCCAATTACAAAAGAACACACATCATATGCACTCACTGATAAGTGGATATTAGCCCAGAATCTTAGAAAACCCTAGATACAATTCAGAGACCACATGAAGCTCAAGAAGGAAGACCAAAGTGTGGATACTTTGGTTCTTCTTAGGAAGGGAAACAAAATACCCATGGAAGGAGTTACAGAGACAAAATGTGGAGCAGAGACTGAAAGAATGACCATCCAGAGACTGCCTCACCTGAGGATCCATCCCATATACATTCACCAAACCCAGACACTATTGTGGATGCCAACAAGAGCTTCTGGACAGGATCCTGATATAGCTCTCTCCTTAGTAGATGCTCTACCAGTGCCTGACAAATAAAGAGGTGGATTCTCTCAGCCAATTACTGGACTGAGCACAGCAGGGTCACAAAGGAGGAATTAGAGAAAGGACCCAAGGAGCTGAGGGGTTTGAAGCCACACAGGAGGAACAACAACATGAACAAATCTGTACCCCCAGAGCTCCCAGGGACTAAACCACCAACCAAATAATACACATGGAGGGACTCATGGCTCCAGCTGCATATGTAGCAGAGGATGGCCTTGTTGGTCATCAATGGGAGGAGTGGCCTTTAGTCCTGTGAAGGCTCTATGCCCCTGTGTATGAAAATGCCAGAGCCAGGAATTGGGAGTGGGTGGGTTGGTGAGTTAGGGGTATGGGGAATCAGGGGTTTTTGCAGGGGAAACCAAGAAAAGGGATAACATTTTAAATGTAAATAAAGTTTCTAATAAAAAAAAAAAGAGAAGTTGTTCTTGTGGTAGGATGGAACATTCTGTGGGTATATGCGCAAGTGTGGTATAGCTGGTCTTGAGGTAAATTTATTTCCAGTGTCCTGGGAAACTGCCAAATTGATTTCCAGAGGGGTTGTACAACTTTGCACTCCACCAGCAATGGAGGAGTGTCCCCATCACTCTACATCCTTGCCAGTATGTGCTGTCATTTGAGTTTTGATCTTAGCCATTAATTAGGTATCAGGTGGAATCTCATATTCATTTTGATTTGCACTTCCTTCATGACTAAGTGCTTCTTAGCCAATAGAGATTTCTCTGTTGAGAATTATTGGTTTACCTCTGTATCCCATGTTTAATTGGGTTATTCGATTTGTTAATGTCTGGTGTCTTGAGTTCTTTCTATATTTTGGATGTCAGCCCTCTGTCAGATATGTTGTTGGTAAAAATGTTTTCCAATTCTGTAAGCTGCCATTTTGTTCTTTTGTCAATGCCATTTGCCTTACAGAACATTTTTGGGTTCATGAGCTCCCATTTATTAATTGTTGATCTTAGTGCCTGAGCTAGATTTTTTATAAATGTTATTTCTGAGTAATTCTGAGTTAGGCCAATGGAGTGATCATTCAGACCAGTCATTCTCCAACAGATTTTTATGCATTATAATCTGTGCACCCTAGACAATTTTGGAATATTTTTTAAGGCTCCTGCCCTTCTTTCATTGGCCTCTAACTTTATATCACTCAGCAGTTCTGATTAGCACCCTAAGAATTCTGGCAACATAATTATGAGTCTTTAGGAGGATGAATATTGTGGATGAGGAAGAAGGAGATGATTTAACTAAAGTTCAACAAAAGATGCATTATCACATTTGAAGTAATAACTGCACTATTATTAACAACTTATTACTTTTGTTTTTCCTTCAGAAATTGAACATTTCATTTCAGGATTTGGGGGACCCTAATCAAGTTGAAAATTTTAACAGGATTCTTAGAAGACTGATTCGAGTTGAAACCCTTTGGTTGGTGGATAATTCACTCATTGATTTAAGTGCCATAAGATTGCCAAGGTACTAGTGACCATTCTGAATTTAACCTTTGCTCCTTCAATATATGTAGCTATTATATACAGAGAATACACCTCAATTTACAAAGGTCTTAGGAATAATCATTTTTGCTAAAGCTAAAAAAAAAAAAACAACCTCAAAAATGCTTATGCCAAAATACTATACTTCAGAATGAAAAATCTGTTTTCTTCCAAATTGACAGTTTCTTTTTTTTTTAACCAAACCTTGGCATAGTAATTTGTAACCGTGGAATCTATGATCCAAAAATCTTGCCATTTTCCTTGTGTTGTAAACTTGAAAACACATTTCTATTACATATATTATGGTTGTAGTATTTACTTAGTTGCATTTCTTCAACACTTACAAAATAATATTCTATAAAGTTGTTAACAAGAATATCATCTTCAAGGCTACATAATATAGACATTAAGACTGCTATCCTGGATACAGAAACAAATAAAAGACTGAACGAAACATTTTATGATAATTTTTCCCCCGGACCCTTTCATCACTCAAAAGATGCCAAATTCCTATTGTCAACACAATTCTGAGTTTCCAGTCAGTGTTGTGAAATAACATTCCTTGCAGAGAGCTTCTATCCGCTTCATCAGGCAGAATGGGTGGGTGGTATGAGCTTCTGAAAGCCATAAAAGCCAGGATGAAGTCTTCAGGGGTTGAATAGAAGAGTGTCAAGGTTCGTTTCGCTGTCACTTTGACACACCTGGGAAGAGGGAGGTTCAGCTGAATAACTGCCTTTGTCATATTGGTTCTGTTGTCATGTCTGCCCAGCAATTTCTTGATTACTATTTGATGTGTGAGACCTCATCCCACCAAGAGCAAATCCAGGCATATGCAGGTTGACCTGGCTATAAATAAGCCAGCTGGACATAATCCTCAGGATAATCTAAGAAATGTTCTTCCTTTTCATCTTGTGTTTCCCCTGGTGATGGTCTGTAACCAGTTAGCTAAATACAGCCTTTCCTTACCCAAAGTTGCTTTTGTTGTGGTGTCTATGAGGGCAGCAGAAAGCAAATGAAGATAGTGTGGAGGGAAAGAGAGACTCAACATAAAAGGAAAGTAAATCCCAGAACAATTAAGATGTGTCTCTGACCGTGGGTTGATAAGGCTACAGACACACACTAGCATCACTGTACAGGAGAAAAGAAACAGCTAGGGAGATGTAAAGTAGGCCAGAATAGTGTAGATGTATCTATCGCCACCTTCAGGCATTTTCATGTATGAAACATACATAGCATTTAAATGTACTTCTATTCATTTTTAAAAATGAGTTTAAAAGAACACAAAATTTTAAAGAAAATTTATGATATAAAACATATGCTTACACACACACACACACACACACACACATCATGTATCACACAACACCAACTTAGTAACCTTGATGATTTAATTTGCTAATTAAGATAGAAGGGACACAAAGCTATATTTTGCCAATACTCATGGAAATAAACATGCAACAAAAGCAATTTGACAGTCACAGAAATCCAGAGCATATTTAGCTCTGAATTTAAGCTATGCTACTGTCATCTAGGTTTTTACCTGTCTCTGTCATATCTTGCTGCCTGAAGCCGTCTGGGATAGAGTTATTCTAGGGGATGGTGTGACGAATCAGGAGAAAACAGAGAGGGAATATATGACTGACCATTGTGAAGGGAACTGACTTCAGTGGAGAATGGAAACAGAGCAGACCAGCGGAAACTGCTGGCCGAGTTTACAATTAGACAATGCCAAGGTTCTGAAGTAGTAAAGAGCAGACACCAAAAGTTATTAAAGATATCACTAGGCTATATAAAGTGTATACGGAATTAAACTGGCAGACAAAGATATTAGATATGCAAAGGGAAAGATGGATTCTACAGGCTTTATTTAGTTTTATGCCTCTAGGTTTCCTTTAGTATCTGGCCCTTATTTACCAATGCCAGTTATCATATCAAAGTCAGTGCACTGTTTCTTTCTTATGGTATTAAATGCAGCGTATTAATAAAGAATGTACTTTTTCCTTAAGACAGTATTCTAGAGATAGAGTTTGAGTTATTTCCTCCATCATCACAGTCTCATATAATTATGATTTTAAGGCAAAGATATAGGGAAACATTAAATATCAGAAAATGCATTCAACTTAAGTGTCTAACATACTTTTATTTTCTTAAGGGTACTATGTATATTTCTTTTCTATATAAATCAAGGTTTACATCTGATTTAAAATGCTATTTTCTCATTGTAGAATATTTTTTAAATACACACAAGCAAGAAGAACAACTACGTCATTACTTAGGGGCAATATTCTTCACAAGTTGAGTTTCTCTGTATATACTTATTTGCTGTGGAAATAGTAAGGGACTAGTCACTTTTTCGAGATGTATGGAATATTCAACACCCACTAAACACATGGGAAGGAAAGGCAGATGCTTGTGTACAGCAGGCTTATATCTACTTATCTAGGTCTCCCCGTGGTGACCACAGCTCACGATTTGTCATCTTCCTTTGTGGTAATTCTCACTGTCACTCTTTGGCGCGGCTATGGGCTATGATCTTAGCAGGACTGGAAAGTAGTATCAGATTTGGTAATTCAGTGCCCACTTTAGAAGAAGGCTTGTGATTTTCTGAAGGGAAACTGAGGAAGAGTGGATGTGGCAGGGAGGGGAGGTGGCAATGAACTGATAAGAGAGGAGGGAGGCTGAAGTTCAGGCATATTGTATGAGGGAAGGGTAAAGATTTTTCAAAAAGGCAAATGATACAACTTATATTGTCTCCAGCTGCAGAGTTTTAAATATGAACAAAAACTATCTCACATCTTTCAAACAACTACCAAAGATACCTCAGATACAACACTTATCACTGGCTGAAAACCACATTGAGACACTGGCTGGCCTCTCCAGTTTACGGTGCACACCACTGGAATCCCTCATCTTGAAGAGGAACCCCTGTGAATTCCACCAAAACTACAGGAAGCAGTAAGGCTCAAATGTCTGGGTTACCATTTGCTGAATAGTGAACTCTTAGCCATAGCCCTGTTGCACGTTGTTCCTCTCTTGTTTACATTCACTTATCAAAGGTTTGCTCTTTATTTCATGCATTTATGTGTACTGTGTGCACATTGGTATTCCAGCTGAATATAGGTGCATGAGGTGTGTATGTGTGTGTCTATGTGTCTGTGTGTCTGTGTGTATCTCTGTGTGTACAGGTACATAGTTTTTGGGTGAAGTTTATCTTCTCAGATCTTAGTGTGTATACACGTCTTTTCTCTTTCCAGTTCCTCAGACAGAGCACACTTTTCTGTGATCTACAGCCCAAGACTTTACTAGCCTTGGCCAAAGAGTTGCTTTTCTTTTTAGGTTTGTTAAGTGTATATTAATACTTCACATATTTCTATACTGTTTGGTATTTTGATAATTCTTATTTGTTTTTCTATTCTCTAGTGTTATTGGCTCCTTCCTGGGACTTCATGGATGTATCTATTTTTGAAATCAGGGTCTGGATTTCTTCAATTATCTTCTTGATTGCTTGCTTAGTTAGCATGTCTTTTTTTTAGTTTGTGTTAATCATTATAAAATTTCCCCTGTCTTTTAGTTATAAAACATATTGCTACAGGACATATAAATATAGGTGCCAGCTATTTTTTCAGATATTATAATATATTATTCTATTCTTTGGAGCCTCTAACGTCTTAAGAATGGTGCTGTTCTGATGGCTTTACCTTTATAAGTGACTTAGTGATTCCCAGTTTCAGCCTGCAATATTTGCTGCTCTGTATATCTACTATAAGATGGAGATGAATATTTCATGGTCTAATTATTCCCAGTGTTTCCTGTGTCTGAATGGTTACTCCTTTTTCTAGATTTGGGAAATATTCTGTTGTGATTTTATTGAATATACATTTTGTGTTTCTGTCTAATACATTTCCTCTTCCTTTCATGGTCAATTTTGTCTTCAAGTGGTACTACCTCCCTCTTGCATTCTTGTTTCTTCTTATTGTTTCATCGTTACTGCTATTCTAATTTATATACCTGTTCTCTAAGCCATGATATTTTATATTCTACTTAATTTATCCCTTTAGCAAAGCTTTCCACTAAGGGTTTTATTTGACTTACTGTAATTTTCATTTCCGAAATTTGCATTGACTATTTTTTTTTGTATTTTAAAAATCTCAATTTATTTTTGTTTCCATATTCTAAATGGACCTCCTTCTTTCTTTCAGTTGTTTAATTCAGTCGTTTCCTTTGAACTAGTTCAGAAATATAATTAAGTCTCTTTGCTTAGAATGAAAAATGATGGGTATTGATGCTTTACTTGAATGTATATGCACTGTGTGCATGTTTATGCCTACAGAGGTCAGAATATGGTGTCAGATCTCTTGGAACTGGAGTTATAGGCAAATGTAGGCATCCTAATGTGGATGCTGAGAACTGAAATCTGATCTTTCATAATAGCATGATGTACCTTTAACCACTGAGCAATGTCTCTAGCTCCCTCATTTTTAATTTAGTTAAACATTCTTATAAGCATTCTTTTAAATTCTTTGTCTGGGATTTCTTTTAACTTATTTTCTTTGGAATTCATTATTATTGAATTGGTAAATTTCAAAGGAATCTTGTTGTCTTGATTTCGGACGGGTTCTTACAATTTTGTTTTGGGATTTATAATTTTGTGCTGATCTCATTGGTTCCATTTTTTGGGGGGTGGGTGTTCCAATATTTTAATCAACCATTTTCTTTAAGTCGATGAATGGGATAGGCTATTGTTGGATTCTGTTGTTATTCCTCCCCATTGCATTGGGCATGCAGCTCAAAAACTAAATTATCAGCCTGGGGGTTAAGAAAAGAGGGCACTATCTCTAACCACAAGTAAGAGTAGAACACTAACTACAGACGCAATCACACCTGAAAGAGAAGCCCTTGCAGCTAGACGCTCTCAGCTTGCCAGGCCTTTCCTGCCTTTCTGGCAGTGTTCACATTATAGTTGTTCCTCTAAGTTTTAAATCATGTCATTTCAATATGGCTATATGATTCTCTGGGTCTCATGATCTTAATAACTTGGGAAGAAGCTTTGGGCTTAGACATGTGGTTGTACCAAGTTCTTTTTAACACATCCTTGCAAGACAGTTTGATCACAATCTAACTTAAGATTGGCCTGGGGTAGTAGACTGTGATGCTGAACAGGTGGCAGTGGGTAATTTTCCAGTGTCTGATTCACATGGCTTATGACACTGTTATGGAATTTTCTGTTTTTACTGTTGTTGATTCCAAAGATTTTCCTTTTCCATTAATTTGTGGGTCCAAAGAGGAGCCCTAATAAAGGTTTTTTTTTCCTCTTCTGTACTGATTTGTTCAGAGGTCTAACTTATAACATGCTAATTCCTTTATAATTTGAACACTCTATATTTCTATATTTGATCTAATCTTTAATCATTAGTTGTTGAGTATGAGCCTTCTTTGATTTTTCAAGTACCTTGTCTTCATTTTGAAGTTACAGATCAGAGTACTTTCAACTTTACAGGGTCATATACACGCATTGTTTTTCCTCACTCACCATTTCCATTTGATTTTCTTTTTTTTTTCCTCTTTATTAGATATTTTCTTCATTTACATTTCTCATAATATCCACAAATTTTCCCTTACCCTCCCGCGTCCCCGCCCTGCTCCCCTACCCACCCCCTCCCACGTAATGGCCCTGGAATTCCCCTATACTGGGGGATATAGAGTCTGTATGACCAAGGGGCCTCTCCTCCCAATGATGGCCAACTAGGCCATCTTCTTCCATATATGCAGCTAGAGACATGATCGCCGGGGGAACTAGTTAGTTCATGTTATTCTTCCACCTAGAGGGTTGAAGACCCCTTCAGCTCCTTGGGTACTTTCTCTAGCTCCTACCTTGGGAGTCCTGTGTTCCAACTAACAGCTGACTGTGAGCATCCACTTCTGTGTTTACCAGGCACTGGTATAGCCTCCCACAAGACAGCTATATCAGTTCCCTTTCAGCANTATTCCATTGATCTACCTGTCTGTTGCTGTACCAGTACCATGCAGTTTTTGTTACGATTGCTCTGTAGTACAGCTTGAGGTCAGGCATGGTGATTCCACCAGAGGTTCTTTTATTGTTGAGAAGAGTTTTTGCTAATCTAGGTTTTTTGTTATTCCAGATGAACTTGCTAATTGTCTTTTCTAGATCCTTGAAGAATTGCTTTGGAATTTTGATGGGGCCATTTGATTTTCTTAATGGGACTTTCTAACACATACAAAAAAATTCCATTTTGCTTCCAAATTTGATATATTTTATCTCAAATATTTAAGAGATATCATGTCTTTAGCTTTTCTCTAAAGTAAAAGCTTTTTTCTAAGTACATATTTCTAAAAGATTTTTATAAGATTGACTTATACATTTTCTACTGTCTAATTTTATTTTCATGATGATCCATGAGCACCACAAAGAGGTAATTGATTAAGTCTACTGCAGTGATTGAATGAACTTAAAATCTGCCAAGAAGAAATGATTATAATATTTTGTCACTGCTGGGAACACCCCTAATGATGTTAGTACAATGTAAATAGACTTGGATTGCATACTAAGCAAATACTTACTAAGATCATAGATATATCAGTAGTTAAAAGGAAGATAGATGATAGATAAATCAGTAGATGACTATATGATCGATAGATAGATAGATAGATAGATAGAAAAAATAAAAACAGATAAACATCTCCACCTAATTCTGTGTTGTTGGAATTCTTATGGGACTTGAAAAGAAGATAAGTAAAGGAATTATAATCTTATATTTATTACCATATGACTATAGATCAACTTATCTCTCAGCTAATTCTTTTCTACTAAGGGCCAAATCATCTCTGGGGACAGTCTAATCCCATTCTCTGATGGGAACCCTTTGCAGCTATCAAGCTTCAATAACAGATGTGGTTATTCCTATCTTCCCTTCTCACAATTGCCAATTTTCCCACAATAGCAAAACAGCTTTATGTAAAGCTATATTGTGTGACTCCTGCTGTACAATGACAAATTATCAAAATTTGTATTCTAATTTGTGTTGTTACGACATGAATCTCGTTACTGCAGTCGTCTCCCTTATGACTGTAGTTGGATAGCAAAATTTCAAATTGCTTTTACAAAGCAGTGAGAACTGGCAGCATGGTGACTTTAATATTGAGCTAGTGTTTAATCATAATAATGTTTTGAAGCTTAAAATAATATTTTCTGAATTAAGGGGAGGCTTAAGCAGACATTTCAACATCATTCATAAGAAGACTCATTCTTAGTCATAAGGATAACTTAATTCTATGATATTTTCATTTTGTTAATATGTGGGATTTTATAAAGCATTTCGGTGCCAACTCAAGTCACTTGACTTCCTCCAGAAGACATATTACAGTAAGAACATTAAGACTACCTGAAATCTGATATGCCCTGCCATTTCACTACGGTTCTGTCTTCAGAATTCATGATGTGGAATACAGTCAGATGAGAATAATTCTTTTCTGTTTTCCAGTATTACTTCTATTGAATTGGGTCTGAGATGGATGTATACTGACTTTTAAGCTACAAAAGGAAGGCTGTGTTGATTTGCATACTTGAGAGGTGCTTTAGAGAGAGAGATGAAGTGGTTTTAACACAAGAAGAAAGGATTTAAGCTTCCACTCCTGCTGAGTAGATAAGACAAAGTGTGAAGTCTATCTAAGTTTGAGTTCAGTTACCAATCCAGTAATCCCTACTTGGAAGATAATACACCATTTATTTTGTCACTAGGTGTTCATATCAAGGATTTGGGCCAAACTCTAGAGAGCCTTGACACCCTGTTTGTAATTGTTTTGTATGTAGCTTCTTTGAGATACTGTCACCTAGAATTATAACTTTTTCCTTTTGTCTCCCATGTTCAGATCAGACAGCATGGTTCTACAGAGAAAGGACTGAGATGGAGGGTAACCTCACTTCCAGGATATGCTCATTTAGCACAAGCTAAATTCTCTGCCATTTTGCAGAACCCAGTATCATATTATTTTCATCACAGCCTTATGTTTTGAAAATCTGGGTGATGGTAGAGTCTCCTGAGCTAAGTCTGAACACAGGCCCCTGAGGATTTAGATTTTAATTCTTCTCTGGCTAATACTGAGACTCTGAATAAAATACTTGAAGTAAGGAAGCACAATCAACTTGATAGATCTGCTTAGAGGACTAAGTGAAATAATGTGCAGAATATATTTTTAGCGCTCAGAAAAGCAGGCACCAGCCGGGAGTGGTGGTGCATGCCTTTAACCCCAGCACTTGGGAGGCAGAGATAGGCAGATTTTTGAGTTCGAGGCCAGCCAGGTCTACAGAGTGAGTTCCAGGACAGCCAGGGCTATACAGAGAAACCCTGTCTCAAAAAACAAAAAACAAAACAAAACAAAACAAACAAAACAAAAAAAAAAAGAAAAAAAAGGAAAAAATAAAAGCAGGCACTGGTCAAAAGGAAGTCATAAGGAGGTCAGCAGCACCATTAGGTGACAGGTTTAGGATCTTTTTCATTGCGAAGGCCATTGATTCCACTTGCTTGAAGTCTAAGAATTCCCAAATGTAGGGGACCTGTCCACTTGAAGGAAGGCACTGCCTTGTAACAGTTCTTTCCATATGATGATTGTTTTAATATACTGATCAGAAGGATCTCTTTTGACCTTGGAATTAACTTCCTAAATTTGAAATATGACTGACAGAAGAACTTTCTGTCAAGACAAAATAGCTTACAGAATATATCTCATTCTGTTTTTATTCCTTTCTGCCCTCACTAAATAGCACTGCCTTCCTGCAAAGCCTCACTGAACTTTTAACTTTATAACAGGCACATGTGCTCTCATAGACATTTGTTCTCTTAGAGTGTATTGGCTGAATTCACTCATGAATTTTTTTTTTTTCTTAGAGGGCTTTATGAAAACTAGACTGGAGTTCTCTTATAAAAACCGATTGAATTCTTTCTCATTTCTCTGATCAATGTTTACATCTGCTGAAAGATCAGTTAGATCCAAGAGAGGGCAGACTCTGCCCAGGTCATTAGCTCAAGGAATTAACAATGGCTTGTTTTCACCCCTCTTCAAGATATAGAGAGCAGAATAAAGTGACAGCCGTGCACCATTTCTTATTTGAATAGGCCAAATATATTTATTTAAAAGGAAGTAAAATAGTTTTCTTTGTTCCATATACTTATTTAATTTTTGTTTTGTTTTGTTTTAGAGTGTTCTTGTGTTTGCCAAACTTAAAGATTCTGGATGGGATCTTGAAGTTACCAGAAGATTGTTCCCCTCCAGAACACAATATTTTTTCCAAATTATGTATTTTATCATAACAAACTCTGCATAGAAAGAAAACAGTTACTGTCACTGACAAAAAGCTAAAAATAAAAGTAATGCATCAGTATATACTACATGAATTTATATTTGCATAATATCTACATGTGTAATATATACATATCAAGTATTTATTCTGTCTTGAAATGATGGTAGGAGAATATTTCTTTAACAGACCATTTCCTGGACAGGAATCTAAAGCTAGGTTCATGCTCTATGATCAATTTCCCAACACTGTACAAATAAAGGATTGTTTGATAGACTGTCGGCTGTTTTTTTTTTTTTTTTTTTCACTTGCTAACCTTGGCCCCTGTAGAGCAAAATCTAACAGAAACAATATAGGAAAGTGTGAGTGGGTGGCATTGTCTCAGCAAAACTTGTCTTCTCAAATCACAATACCATGCATTGTATTGATTTCTGCTCCAAGTTTTGATGTCACAGGGTTGATTGTGTTACTTGTCACATATCCACCTGCTTTCTCTGAAACAGGCATTATTTCCCCTTCTCTTGAAGTCAGACCTTTCTCCCACCAGTGAGACAAAGGATTGTGTTGCAGATCACCTACAGGCAGAAATTTGAGGACCAAGTTTGCATTTTGTTACAGTTTTTAAAAAGCTATCTCACACCATTGAGTAAATAGGAAGATAAAAGTGGCTTCCAGGGACTGGCATGACTGTGGTATAAGGGATAGAACTATCATCATTCTTAGGGAAGATGTATATAGGCAAAGAAGAATTTCATAATGTTCTACCACTGAACAGCTCCATAAATTTAGGGACTGAAACATACCTTACCAATGATGTGCTTCCTTTCACGGCACAGTGAGCCTTCAAAATCTTAAGTGCATGAACACTTGCGACCACTACAGAAAACTATTAATGCCTGCCATACCTAAAAGGTAAGATATAATTGTAGGCGTTTCAGTGAAATTAATTGAAAAAGTTTCTTTGGTGTAATCATGATGGAACATTTAAAACAGTTATAAGAACACTAGAAATTGAGTATGATGGGGAACCGAGAAATAACACTTCACTGGCTATACTAGTTTGAATTGCCTTTTCTGCTACACATAAGGAAAACATTATAGCTGGCAAAGAAACCACAGGTTTCATACATGGAAAATAAGAGGGGCAAGACTGTTGTACTTATCTCTTAGAACTAATGGCCAGAATCTCTAGTCTTAGAGTTTTCAAAACTAACTTTAATGATGGTTCCTTAATGCTTCAACATCCTTTCTATAATGCCACCCACAAGAGCTACGGGAAAAGAAAGGTTAATGTGAAACCAGGCCTGTGAACCTGTTTAGGAATAATTGGGGAGGGGGGGCGCAATTCCAAACATTGTCTGCAGTCCAGTCCACCCAGCAAACACCAAACACACAAATCAGTAGGTGTCTTGATCCAGAAGAAAACGCAAGGTTCTATCCCTCTGCATGAGTCTGGAGAAACAGCAAGAAGTAACTGGAATACCATCAAAAGTTCTTTGTCTCTATGAAGTTACAGCTAAGATCAATAAGGAAAGCAAGGTGAATCAATACAAGAGAGTCAGCAAAGACCAGGCTCATCAGTGTCTGATGAAGATCAGCAAAGAACTCAGGCTCTAAGCCTGTGTTCAATGCTCCATTTGTAACTGTGGGCTTTTCCACCCTCTGTCCTAGTTCCCCAACTAATGACACTGAGATTTATAATTTATGAATAAATGCCTAGAACAGAAGCTTGGGCATATTCATGAGCTAGCTCATAGCTTAATTAACCCATTTCTTCTATTTGGAATGCCACAAGGCTGGTTAATTCTCCTCGGTTTCTTGTCTGTCTCTCCCAAGTTCCAGGCAAATTTCTTTTCCTTCCTGACTCTGTCCTCTCTCCCTATCTGAACTCCCACCTTCTATTTTCTGCCTCAGCTAATAGACCATCAGCTTTTATTAACAGCTGATGTTTCTGTACAGTAAACAAGAGAGTCTCTCTACATACCCGCCTCCGGGAACTTCCAAGCTCTCTCTTAAATGTATCAATTGTCATACTAAGTCCTCTTAGAATTTTACTCAGCTTCCAGGTCTTTGAAATCATCCTGATATTTTGTGTGTCACTATAATAAAACCAGAAATAGTTACACTGGGATTCCAGGAGGTTGGGAAAACAGCAGTGGGACAGGAACAGAAAAGAACCAAGGCAAGAAATAGACTATGGTGGTTTGAAAGCGATATCCCCACAGGTTCAGGCATTTCAATCCTTGGTCCATAATTGATGGAGTTATTTTGGGTAGGATTCGGAGGCATAGCCCTTCTGGGGGAGATCTTTGAGGTTTTAAAGCCACGTGTCATTTCCAGTGTGCTCTAGCTTCTTTTTATTATTATTATTACTATTATTATTACCATTATTGGATATTTTATTTATTTACATTTCAAATGTTATTCCCTTTCCATGTTTCCCCTCCAGAACCCCCCATCTCATCCCCTCTCCCCCTGTTTCTATGAGGGTGCTTGCCACAGTGCTCCCCCCCTCCCCCTCTCTGGCATTCCCCTACACTGGGGCATCCAGCCTTCACCGGACCAAGGGCCTCTCCTCCCACTAATGCCCGACAAGGCCATCCTCTGCTACATATGCGGCTAAAGCCATGGTGGTTTAGTCCCTGGGAGCTCTGGCGGGTCTGGTTGGTTGAGTTGATGTTCTTCCTTGAAGTTTATGACATGAGCTCTCAGTTGTTCTTGCCACCATGCTGCTGGCTGCTGCTATGATTCTCTGCCATGATAGAATCTTATAACTCTGAAACTACAGACCCAATAAACATTTTCTTCTCTAAATTGCTTTGGTCATGGTGTTTTACCACAATAATAAAAAGTAATCAATACAAAAACTGTGGTTTTCTTGAGTATGTTTAAGGCACAGACAGTGAAAACTGAAAGATTCCCAAAATAAGTCTTTCTGCATAAAACTTTGAAAACTGAGAGTAAACTTATTTGATTTTCTTAGATACCATCTCTTTTCAATTATTATTCCCTTTTACAATAGAAGCAATGTAACTTGTTGCTTATTATTATACTACCAAATGACAATGATGAATTGGCAGCTTTTAAAGGCTAATTACAGAGATGAAATGAGTTTCTGATTAGTTTTAGTGCTCTGGAACAAACGAACAGATTTTTGAATCACTGCAAGTGCAATTTTTTTTGAGGTGGGGGGGTTGGTTTTTTCACGACAGGGTTTTTCTGTATAGGCCTGGCTGTCCTGGAACTCACTCTGTAGACCACGCTGGCCTCGAACTCAGAAGTCCTCCTGCCTCTGCCTCCTGAGTGCTGGGATTAAAGGCATGCAGCATCACTGCCCGGCATATTTTTGTATTTTAAGAAAAGAAATATTCTATGTTTTTTTTTTTTTTTAGAACTTCTGAAAGGTAACATCAAAATGTTCACACTACTTTAATAAATTCCTTGTGAAACCTGTGGCTAATAAAATCTTTCTTTTTTTCTGTAATGTGTTAGTGTCTTTGAACACAGCATGTTCTATGTCATATTTTCCTTTATATTGCATATTCTAATGATTCTTTACAATATATTAGACAATGCATGCTTCTTTGAAAGTAGAAACATCTTTTTTATTGTTGTGTATGTAAGATATGTGTTTGATGTATTAATGATATGCATATGATTTGTATGAATGGTATATTATGGTATTGTAAGAACTATATAAATTATGTTTGATGTGTCTATTATGTGTCTATGAGTTAATTATAATGGCGTAATATATATGGTGGTAAGTATGTATGTATTAGATGTGAGCATATGAATATAAGTACGCATGCATATGTGTACTTTCAGGTGTAAGTGTGCCATGTTGATTATCATGAGGTTGTAAGAGGATAACCTTGGATATAGGGTCCACCTTTTACCTTGTTTGAGACAAGGTATCCTCTCCATAACTGCATATTATACTTCCCATCTTCTCGAGGAGGCTTCAACCTACTACACTGCTGTACCTTGTCTGGCTTTACAGTGCTTTGGGGGATCTGAATCAGGTATTCATGTTTGCATCATAAGGGCTTTACACCCTGAGCCATCTTCAAAGCATCTCCGTTCATCTCCATTATTCTTTATATTTCTCAAATAACTAAGTGGGAATCTCAGTGAGTGTCATATAGACAAGTAAAATTTGATTATGTCTTCATAAAAAATTTGATTTCTAGCCCTGGAAAAACATCAATCACATTTTAATGCCTCAAGTAATAAAAGGCATAGTATTTAGCAGAGGATGGCCTTGTCGAGCATCAATTCGAGGAGAGGCCTTTGGTCCTTGATGACCCAGTGTAGGGGAATGCCAGGGCAGGGAGGCAGGAGTGGGTAGGTGGGTGTAGGGGAGCACTCTCATAGAAGCAGGGAGAGGGAGGATAAAATAGGAGGTTTCCAGAGGGGAAACTGGAAAAGGGGATAACATTTGAAATGTAAATAAATAAAATATCCAATAAAAATTTGGTGTTAGGTAGATGATATTAATCTTGGACTTTCTCTGACTTACTTTTCACCTTGTCCCATGACCAGATCAGACCAATAGTTCTGCCCTCATTGTTCCTTTCCTGACAACTGAGGAGAGGGATGTACTGCTTCGATTCTCGTTGTCAACACAGCTAAGGACTTTGTAGTTTGGAAATTTGAAGAGGGCTTTGAGGTTTTAATTTTCCTAGTAGCCGTCCTTCCACTCAATGACCAAAAGTTCAGATAACCGCTTTCTTTGTCTGTTTGCTGGTCCGTCCTTCTCCCTCTGTCCCTTTCAAGGCTGTACCCTCTCCCTTCCAGTCCTCTCTGATGATACATGGAGCATAAACACTGGAGAGGTGTGTGTGTGTGTGTGTGGGGGGGGTCTGTGGCTTGTAGTCTTAGCTGAAAACTAAACCAAATGGAGCAAAAAACCTTTCTATTTACTTCTTTTCTTATTTGCATATTTTTCTGAGATTAGAGAATATATTTCTTTGCTTGAGAGAACAGATAATTTCCAAATATTAGATGTAGGCATAGTATTATGACACAAGCATATCCTATTTTAGATTGAGTTCTATTATATCTCAGTACAATTTACTAGATTCACTGGCCGTTGCGAGTGAAAACACAATTTATAATAAGATGTATTTTGTTTAGCTGGTTATCATTACCATGGTTTATCTCTATTCAGAGTACTGGGAAAGTATTTTTCTAGAAAAGTTATCTGGTTCTCTTCAGTACTCTAGCCATATATTATTTTAATGTCATGCTGCTATTGCCCAGTCTCAATACGGTTTATGCTTTCATGCAAAACACAACTGTGCTTATAGATATACACTATGCCTTAATAGTTTTCCTAAATCTTAAGTAAGTCTTCCTGGTGTCAAGCATTTAGCTGCTCAACCCGATGACGCACAGTTTGCTGCATAGACGTTAAGAATGGCAATATACTTTAGTTGGATTGTTTTCCTTTGAAGTATATACAGTATTCTTCTCTGCCTCTTCTGATTAGTTTTGGTTTGAAGTCTATTTTGTCTGATATTAAAATGGATATAGTGTCTTGTTTACTTTTTCCATTGCATTATTGTTCTCTCACATAATAAATCCCAACCATAGCTTCCCCTCTCTCTACTCTGCCCAGTATCCCCTACACTCCTCGCATCCCCCCAAGATATATTGCACCTCCATTTCTCTTCAGAAAACAGCAGGTTTCCCAGGGATATCGACTGAGAACAGGGCAGAATAAGGTGCAGGAAACGTAAGCACAAACCCTCATATCAAGTCAATGTTGGTCATGGGCTCCCTCTCCTGGTGTGTGACTCAAGTTAGACCAGTTATTGTTTGCCTACACCTACAAGCTCTGAACCACCATTACCCAAAACAACTTGCCTACAGAACAGGTTGTAGGTGAAAGGTTTTGCAACTGGGATGTGTCTTAGTACCCTTACGGGAAGCCTTGCCTGGTTATAAAAGATGGATGGTCAGGCTATATTACTAGGATTCCACCATAGAGTTACCCTCACAGGTTCGAGGAAATTTCTGCTGCACGGATTTCCACACTGCCTCCCAAATGCCCTACCCCCAATTACAGCCACCTCTTCCCAAATTCTTTCCTTCTGTTCTTTTCTATGTCTTCTAGTCTGCCACCAACTTGCTTAAGTTCATTGTTTGGGTTTCTTTTTTTCTGTTTACCCTGAAGTAATGTGTATTCTTGATATTAAAGTGTGTTTCATAGATGTAGCAAAAGGCTGGATTCTGTTTTTTCCTTCCATTCTGTTAGTCTGTGTCCTTTTTTTTTCATTTTTAACATAACATTTTTATTGATTATTTGGGAATTTCACATAATGCATCCTGATCACACTTACTTCCCAGGTCTCCCAAGTCTACTTCCCCACCATTATATCCTTCCCTGTTCAAATCTCTCTTTTTGTTCTCACAGCAATTAATTTCCAGAATGTTAGTATTGGAAAGTTCATTGAAGGCATTGAAACTTAACTCCTCCTCCTCCTCCTCCTCCTCCTCCTCCCCATCCTCCGTCTCCTTCTCCTCTTCCTCATCCTCCTTTCTTCTTCTTCTTCTTCTTCTTCTTCTTCTTCTTCTTCTTCTTCTTCTTCTTCTTCTTCTTCCATCATCATTATACAAGCAAACTGAAGCTACAGGTTAATTTTGGGTCTCACAGCTAGTTTAGGTGACTGTGGGCATGAAAGCCTGTACCAACATCTTTGCTATGTCTAGGCCTATCCTACCTGAGGACTGCCTGAGTTGTTTAGCAAACTAGCAAAATTAATATTACCTAAAATCTTAGACCAATTAAGTCAGACAGCCTTTAAGGTTGCATTCGGGTTTTGTTAGGTTTTCAGGATGCTGATGATTCTATCCCAAACCAGGACTGAGACTCCTGCTTTATGCCACTATCTGGGAGAATGCCGATATTTACAAATACTATTTTAATTTTAAAACTGTCTGTCATAATTTCTTTTGCCTCTGGCACCCTAACCATAGATAAACAAATATTCATTGATTTTCATGTGAGGAAGATAAAACAAAACAAAACAAAACAAATCTAGGTTGACTAGTTCTCTCTAATCATAGGCACACAAATATCCGTTGATTTCCAACTAAGGATGATCATAAGAAAACAAAACAAAAAGTCATTGTCCAGTTTGACTTCAAATGACTTTTAAAAATACATAGTGAAGTGATTTGAAAGGCTAAGCTTTCAGCGAAAAAGATGAGGTCTATGAGGGTTCTTTTTTTCCTTAATTAGATCTTTTAAGTGTCAGAAATTATAAGTAAATGGACTCAGGCATGAAAAATAAGTGAATCACAGAAGAGGAAAGATGAATGATGCATTAGAAGAGTCAGAGACATGAAATAAAAATAGTAAGTGATGATAATCACTTTTTTGGATAGAGCTTGGAAAAAGTAGAAGCTAAGAAAAGATTATACATTTGGGGGTGATTCCCTTGCATATTAGTTAAGGTACCCAGAAAATCAGAAGCAAAATGACAGAAAAGGGAATGGAGGGATGGAGGGGAACGGAGAGGGGAGATGGAGATAAAAAGGAGAAGAGAGGGAAGGGAAGCCTATGAGAAGAGAAGGGTGTGCAGACAAGTTCCAGAGAGAAGGTTCCCTTGGGTAAAATTCCTTCATAAAGGGCCAGAACAGAGAGCCAATCTTTTGCTTTTCAAATTCTCACCTTACTGGATGATGCTCACTGTTTTACAAAGGATTATTTGAATGCAAATCTACAACATTTAAATAATAATTTCATTCAAAAAAACTTTTCAAAGAAACATCTAGAATAGGTTTGTCCCAGTGAAGTTGAAATATCAAATTAGTCAGCACACTTTGCCAGTTGTGCTGATATTAAATTAACTCTTTCTTCTATACACTCTGACTTTGTGAAAAGAGAATATCTGTGTCTAGGTGGATCTGAAGACCAGAATCTAAAAGGAGTCCATGGAGACAGCTTTGTAGTTAAGAGCAGTATGAAGGCTCTGGCAACTCAAACCATTATCTTGTTGTAGAACTTTTGTTTGTTTGTTTGTTTTTAGATTAGAAGAAAAGTTACATACACGACAGCCAAAGATCTAGAAATAATTATACAGTCTTGAATATTTCAGGTGTAAAACTAAAGTTAGTTACACCAAAAGCATTCCCGAGTATCTGAATCCTCTGTGGGGACCTGCCGCCATATCTAGAAGTGATTTGAACTTCACAGCTCTTAGTAAGAGCTAGTTTATATGATCTCATTCTGTGTAGATGGCAGATCTGAAGAAAATTGCATTGGAAACATTTGAGACAGAAATGCACAGAAGCTTTTCTCAAAACTTGGGAGTACTTGAACAATAAAACTTTATTGTAAAAGGGAACAAATTCTTATCCTCTCATTGTAAAAACATTTTCTTTTACGATAAAGACATTTTCTATGTTGATACATGGTAATTTGTTAAAAGAAAAAGGTACAAAAGGATTTTTTTATAATGAGTTTTGGACAGACAATATTTTAAAAGTGTAGAAAATACAGTCATTGAACAGGTGTATGCTTAGAAAAACAGGAATTAAAGGGATTTTTTTTTCACCAATATGAACTCCACTTCTAAAAACTGATGGAGTGATTTGTCTTACACACATATACATTCATATAAATTGACATGAATGTTTCCTTAGATAGTTTAGTTTTACACAATAGATAATTGCTTTGTCATTATTGTAGAGGAATTTTACACCTGTCAGGACATCTAACAGTCATACAAGTGATAGCTCATGCTGATGAGGATGTGAAGCAAAGGGATCACTCCTCCATTGTTGTAGGAGTGCAAACTTGTATAGCCACTATGGAATCAATATAGTGATTCTTCAGAAAAGTAGGAATCAATGTTCTTCAAAAATCTAGCTATACTGCTCTTGGGCATATACCCAAAAGATACTTCTTCCAATCACAAGAATGAAGTAATCACAAGGTCACTTACTTAGCTATGTTCATAGCAGTCTTATGAATGAATAATAGTCAGAAACTGGAGACCACCTTGGTATCCCTCAACTGAAGGATGAATAAAGAAAAAGTGCATTTACATAATGTGATATTACTCAGCTGTTAAAATGACATCATGGAAATTTCAGGCAAATGTAGAAAATGAGAAAATATTATCCTGAGTGAGATAACACAGATCCAGAAAGACAAATATGGTATGCATCCAACTATAAGTGGACATTAGCTTTTAAGCTATAATCCACAGACCCAGAGAAATTTGGAAAAGAAGAAAACTCTAGGGACTACATAGGATTCCCTAAGAAGGTAAAAGAGGATAGATTTTGCAGGTGGACTGGTGTGGTTAAGGACATGAGTGGGAGAGATCAGTTTGGGGGAAAAGGATGGAGGAAAAGAGTATCAGAGAGACTCGAAAGGGGGAATTTAGAAGTTGGTGTGGAAACCTAGTTCAGAGGAAACTTTTAGAAGCTATGATCCTTGCGAAGATCATATGCCCCAGTACAGGGGAATGCCAGGGTCAGGAAGTGGGAGTGGGTGCGTTGAGGAACAGGGCACGGGGAGGATATAGGGGGCTTTGGGGATAGCATTTGAAATGTAAATGAAGAAAATATCTAAAAAAAAAAAACAGAACCCAGAAAAAAAAAGTTATGATCCTAATGGAAAGTCCTACTAATAGAGAAAAGAGTCTGAATTGGCCATCTTTTGCAGTCAGGCAAGGCTTCCAGTGGTGGTATTGGGTTGCATTTCATTGAGTTGTTGGTCAAGGGCATATCCTGAAGATACCCAAAGAACCCAGGCTGATTTTAGGAAAGAGGGTGACTATCTGAAATCTGACAGTGGGGTCCTATTTCTGAAGTCAACTTCTATACAGCTCATTAAATAAAAATGTTAACCTGGTGCTTGCATGGGGGCTTCACCCCTAATTTCTAGTGGCTTTTGTGTAAGAAGATACTCTGTAGGTTACTGAGAGAGAAACTTGGACATCTCAGTCACAGATTCTATATCAACAATCACAGAAACAACAGAAAGCTTACAAATTAATGAAAACTGAACACTTTATTATTGAATGAAAATGGGTGAAGACAAAAATTATGAATTAAATTAAAGATGTTCTAGAATCGAATGATAATATTCAATATATCAAAATTTATCAGACAAAAGAAAGGCTATTTATTCTAAGAGGCAAAGTAAACTGGTGCCTACATAAAAAAATTGGAGAGGTATGATACTAGTAACAACAGCATATCTTAAATATCTACAACAACAAAAAAAGATCATATACAAAAGGAGTAGATGGCAAGAAATAATCAAACTGAGAGCTGAAATCAATATAATAAAAATAAACACACAAAAATGCCAATCAATTAAATTAAGAGTTAATTTTTTGAGAAAATCAGTAAGATTGACAAACTGTCATTCAAGTTAACTAAACGGCAAAGTGAAAATATCCATATTAACAAAATGATAAATGAAAATGAAAGCATAAAAACAGATATCAAAGAAATCCAGGGAATCATAAGAACATAGGTGGATAACCTGTACTCCACTAAATTTGAAAATCTTAAAGAAATGGATCATGTTCTCAATACATATTCTTTACCAAAGTTAAATCCATCTGAGACCAGCAATTTAAACAGATTTTAAACTTCCAGTGAAATAGAAACAGTAAATCAAAGTCTACAGAAAACCCAGAGCAAAATTGTTTTAGCACAAAACTCTACAAGACTTTCTTTGTTTTCTTTTTTTTTAATATGTTGAATTTTAATTTTATTGTCCCAACTCCAGTTTCTCCTCCCTTGTTTTTTCCCAGTTCTTCCTTCTATGTCGTCTCTTCACTCTCTCTCCCCTCCCAGTCTACTCTGCCTCCTCTAATCTCTTCAGAAAAGGGCTGGCCTTGATGAATATCAAGAAACCATGGCATATCAAGTTGCAGCAAGACTAGGCTCTTCCTCTTCTATTAAGGCTTCACAAGGTAACCCAGCATGGGGAAAGGGTTTCAAAGTTAGGCAACAAAACCAGAGAGAGACAGCTCTTGTGCCCACCAAGGTACACAAGGTAACATATGTGCAAGGGGCCTAGGTCAGGATCCCTGGCTTCTGGTTCCATCTCTGTGAGAAGCTTTGGCTCCTTTAATCCTTCCTCCCATTCTTCTACAGGATTCCCCATACCCTGCCTAGTGTTTGGCTGTGGGTCTTTGAAACTTTTTCCATACATTGCTGTGTGAAGCCCTTCTGATGACAATTGGACTAGACGCCAATCTCCTTCAGAAATTGATGAAATTTTGACATTGAGAAAGAGGAGCACTCATCACAAAATCACATGTGACTAGGTGGTGTGCACTGTGGTTCTGGTTTAGTTTTTTTTTTTTTTTTTTTTTTTCTTCTCTGCTTCAGGCACCGATGCACATCAGGTAGGGAAGGATGAAATGAAGTTTGGAGCAAATGTTTCAGCAGGATCCTGGTGTAGCAGTGAATGCCAGGGGGAGGTCTCTGAAGGTTTCAGTGTTACAGCTCTTTTATTGAATGTCGATTCAATAAAACAGATCTCTTCGACAATATTCATTGCAACAGCTTGTGTGCAAACACTTTATTAGGGGCGAATCAATGGCTATGTACATACACCTTTGTCATGATTGATGATTGCTTCAGAACAGTGCCATATCCCCAGTTCCAATAGTCCTTTCTATATAGATAAGGTTATGTGACCAATAACTGTATTTTCAAAGAGTCTCAACAAATAGATAAACTGGATTCTTTTTAGTCAAAAAAAAAGAAAATAAAAAAAATTAAGCATATTTCTTCAGTGAAAGATAAAGGAGATTCATTTATTTATTAGAATAGTTTTGTAACACATAGCTAATACAGGCATACAAATAAACTTCAAGTGACCCAATCTGAAGCAAACTAAGCAAATAAATAAAAAAAAATACTGCCAGAAATAAAGTTATCTAGAATTGCTTTTCAGAAATCCAAATATTAAAGCTTAATATATCATTTTGTGTCTTGGAAATGACCGTTAAAACATCAGTTACCAGTGTTGTGTGAGGTCATGTTGCTTGATGTCTTATCTCGGTAAGAAAACATCAACATATATTTCATTAATTTCAAAATGAAAGATTATGTCAATAAAATTCAGGCAAACCAAATTTAAAAGCACATCAAAAGTATTATCCACCATTTCAGAAATGAAGGGATTAAGTCAATGAATGCAATCCACCATATGAATAAACTGAAAATAAAGTAATGGCATGGTCATCTCATTAGATGTCAGAAAACCCTTTGAAAATTTCAACATTCACTCATGATAAAAAAAGAAAAAGTCCTGGAGATATTAGGGGTACAAGGGATATACTTCAAGCAAGTAAAGATGGTTTACAGAAATCCCATACCTAAATAAACTTAAATGGAGGAAAACTTAAAGCCATTCCACTAAAATCAAGAACAAGACAAGGTTTACCACTCTCTCCATGCCTGTACAATATAGGATTAAAAGTCAACCGAAGGAGATAAAGAAGATTCAAATAGGAAATAAAGAAGTCAAAGTATTGTTACTTGGAGATATATATAAAAGTTCCCTTAGGAAACTCCTACAGCTCATAAACTCTTTCAGAAAAGTAGTTGGAAACAAAATTAACTCACAATAATCATTATCCTTCTTATATACAGATGATAAATGGACTAAGAAATAAATAAATAACAACTTTGATAATAGCTTCAAAAATATAGGAAGTGAAAAACCAGGATAATACATACCTTAAGAGTGAAAAAATTTTTTTCAAAACCCTGCCATGTATTTAAGGTCTCTATACAGAACATTCTAGTGGCAGGTAGGTTTATGTGATTCCAATAGAAACTGTTTTGCTTTAGCACGGAGGCTAGTCATATCTCACTGGTACCAAAGGCCCTCAACCAGGGTGTCGACAACTTCACTTGCTTGAAAGGAAAGAAGACCATGCCAGCCACTATAGGATCACCTTGGTATTTCAAGGGATCCTCCTTGCCAGTGTGGACAGCCACACCAGTCACCACAGGTCTATGCAAGCTGATGACATGCTGACAGCTCCAGGTGTCTTCATGTGCTTTGTCTAGGCTGCTGGTGGTGGTTTCTGGTCCTCAGAGCTCATTGTGCCAAGCTCTCAAGACCCTGCTAGACAGGTCCTGTAGATGCTAGATAGGTCTTGTGAGGCTATGCCAGTGCTTGGCAAATACATAAGTAGATGCTCACAGTAATCTATTGGATGGATCACAGGGTCCCCAATGAAGGAGCTAGAGAAAGTACCCAAGGAGCCGAAGGGGTCTGCAGCCCTATAGGAGGAACAACAATATGAACTAACCAGTACCCCCAGATCTCATGTCTCTAGCTGCATATGTAGCAGAGGAGAGGCCCTTGGTCTTGAGAAGATTCTATGCCCCAGTATAGGAGAATTCCAGGGCCAGGAAGTAGGAGTAGATGGGTTGGGGAGCAGGGGGAGTGGGGAGGATATAGGGGATTTTCAGAGAGGAAAGTAGGAAAGGGGATAGCATTTGAAATGTAAATGAAGAAAACATCTAATAAAAAAGAGAAAAAATTGAATAAGCTATCAGAAGATGAAAATATCTCCTATATTCATGGATCAATAGGATTAATTTAGTTAGAATTGCCATTCTACGAAAGGCAATCTACAAATTCAATGCAATCCTCATCAAAATTCCAAAAGGTGTGTTTTTGTTTGTTTGTTTGTTTGTTTGTTTTACAGATCTTTAAAGCACAATTTTCATCCCCATATGGAAATACAAAAACTCAGGATGGCTAATACAATTGTGAATAATAAAATATCTGCTGGAGTTATCACTATACCAGATTGCAAATTGTACCACAGAGCTATAAAAATAAAAACACCATGGTGTTGGCACAAAAACATACATGTTGATCAATGGAATTGAATTGAAGACCAGTCACCAATCTGTATCACGCTGGACACCTGATGGTTTTGATAAGAAAGGCAAAAATACACATTGGTAACAAGATCGCATCTTCAACAAATCTTTAGGTCAAACAGGATAAGTAATTTTTAAAAATGCAAATAGAGTCATACAAATCTCCTGGCACAAAACTCAACTACAAATGGATCAAAAACCTCAATGTAAAAGCAGACATTCTGAACCTGGTAAAGACAAAGTGGAGAACAGTCTTGAATTCATTGGCAGATGTGAAGATTTTCTGTACAGATCACCATTAGTGCATGCTCTAAGTCTGGTGGTTCCTCAGAAAATTGGACATAGTACTACCTGAGGATCCAGCAATATCTCTCCTGGGCATATACCCAGAAGATGTTCCAACTGGTAATAAGAACACATGCTCCACTATGTTCATAGCAGCCTTATTTATAATAGCCAGAAGCTGGAAAGAACCCAGATGTCCCTCAACAGAGGAATTGATACAAAAAATGTGATACATTTACACAATGGAGTACTACTCAGCTATTAAAAACAATGAATTTATGAAATTCTTGGACAAATGAATGTATCTGGAGGATATCATCCTTAGTGAGGTAACCCAATCACAAAAGAAGTCACTAGATTTGCACTCACTGATAAGCAGATATTAGCACAGAATCTTAGAATACCCAAGATACAATTTGCAAAACACAAGAAAATCAAGAAGGAACACCAGTGTGTGGATACTTCATTCCTCCTTAAAATAGGGAACAAAATACCCATGAAAGGAGTTACAGAGACAAGTTTGGAGCTAAGACGAAAGGATGGATTATCCAGAGACTACCCCACCTGGGGATCCATCCCATAATCAGTCACCAAATTCAGACACTATTGCATAGAACAGCAAGAGTTTGCTGAAGGGACCCTAATATAACTGTCTCGTATGAGGCTATGCCTGGCAAATTCAGAAGTGGATGCTCACAGTCATCTATATGATGGAACACAGGACCCTCAATGAAGAAGCTAGAGAAATTACCCCAGGAGCTGAAGGGGTCTGCAACCCTATAAAAAGAACAACAATATGAACTAACCAGAACCCCCAGAGCTCATGTCTCTAGCTGCATATGTAGCAGAAAATGGCCTAGTCGGCCATCATTGGGAAGAGAGGCCCCTTGGTATTGCAAACTTTATATGCCCAATAGAGGGGAACGCCAGGGCCAATAAGTGGGAGTGGGTGGGTAGGAGAGCAGGGCGGCAGGAGGGTAGAGGGAACTTTCAGGATAGCATTTGAAATGTAAATTAAGAAAATATCTAAAAAAATCAATTATTGATATATTAGACCTCATGAAACTGGAAAACTTCTGCATGGCAAAGAATACCATCTCTTAAACAAAGTGGCTAGCTATAGAATGGGAAAAGTTTTTTTTTTTTCCAACTACACATGATAAAGGGCTAATATCTAAAATATGTAAAGAACTCAAAAAAATAGATATCATGGAAACAGCCCAATTGAGAATAAGATATAGATCTAAACAATGAATTCTTAGAAGAGGAATTTCAGAAAGCTGATCAACACTTAAATGTTCAAGATCATTACTCATCAGGGAAATTCAAATGAGAACTACTTTCACATTTCATTTTACACCAGTCAGAATTACAGAGCGAAAATACAAATTGCAGCTCGTGTAGCCAGCATGGGGAATAAGGGCAACACTCGTTCATTTCTGGTAGGAATCTAAATTTCTATAGCCACTATGGCAATTCGTGTGGCAATTACTAAGGAATATGGGAATTGATCTACCTTACGATCCAGGTATACCACTTTCAGGGAAGAAAGAAGGAACATATATTCAAAGAATGCTTCATCCTAGCCCAGAGATACTTGTTCAACCATGTTTGTTGGTGCTCTATTCATAATAGCTAGAAATTAAAACATACTAGAACCCATCATTAGCAGATGAATGTAGAAAGAAAATTTATATTTATACAACAGAGTATTACTCAGGCATTTGTTTTTAAAAAATGAAATCCTTAAATTTGTAGGAAAATGAATGGAAGTAGAAAAAAAGAATCATTCCTGGTGAGGTATCCAGACTCAGAAAGATATGTATAGTAAGTAAGTCCTTATATGTGAAGATTAGCTGTTGGCAGAATTGTAATGAAATTCCCATTATGGTTTCGAGTTTAAAGCACTCATGGGATTCCTTAGTTTGTAGGACACAGTCTCTGTTTGTATTACCTTTCTTGGGTTTTGCTCCTTTGCTTTGTTTTGTCCTATTCTGTCCAGTCAGCTTTTTATTTTATCTTATCTTTTTAAAAAATTTTATTATTATCCCTTACTTAGAAGCCTGTTTGTTTTCTAATGAGAGGTGTAATGGAGTGGATCCAGATAGGAGGGGAGGTGGGGCTACTGGAAAGAACAGAGGGAGAGAAAACTGTAATCCAGATATATTTTGTTAGAAAAATGTATTTTCAGTAATGGGAATATAAAGACATAATAAAGCTAAAAGCTTTTAGAAAACACATTTATCTAAGCATTCCTATTTTCTTTTCTTTTTTTTTCTTTTACTTTTTTTTTTTTTTGTGTGTGTGTTTTTGAGACAGGGTTTCTCTGTACAGCCCTGGCTGTCCTGGAACTCACTTTGTAGACCAGGCTAGCCTCGAACTCAGAAATCCGCCTGCCTCTGCCTCCAGAGTGCTGGGATTAAAAGCGTGTGCCACCATGCCTGGCCATTTGGGGGGTGGGGGGCTTCCTATTTTCAAACTCTCTCCTCATCACCATTTTTGCTGTGTCTAGCCCATATTATATATAAAAGATATAGCACTTTAGGCTTATATAACAGTCAGAACCAGTTGCTGCTGCTGTTTGATTCCAGAGAGTAAATATCAGAGAGAAGTACCCCTTTTGCTGACATACTGCTGCATAACCTTCCCTGGGTTTGATAAATTAGTGCAAGGGTCAGACTGTTTTTCACTGGAGGTCTTAGACAGAGAGTCAGAAAAGCAAAGCATGGAATTTGATGCAATGATTTGATTATACCAGTGGTTGATGGTGGCCAGAACACCTTTCCTCCCTAAAATGCCATTTTAAAAGCTTTTCTGGCATCATGCCAAGAATCTCAAAAGATTTAATGCATCATTTTCAATGTCAGTCAAGGATGCATTTAAGTTTTGGAAAGTGTGCTTTTCCAGGAAGAGGACAAAAAAGACGCATACTTAAGATTTTGTTAATTATTAGAGCTTTAAAATGGTCATATTAATAATCGCCCTCACTATTACCCCTTATCTAGTACAATAGAAGATAATGGAAGATAATTATTTAGCAAAAGAAAAATCACAAATACTTTCAGTTAAGAAGAATAGTTAATGTGAGATGACAAGAAAATTAAAATTAAAAAATTATATCCCTTATTAAATAAAATGACCATATAAAACACTTAGCAGTATTTTGTACAGTACATTCTTAAATCTAGGCTAACTCTCATTATTACTGCTACTATTATTACTGAGGTAAAGCCAAATTTTAAAGGAAATCATTATATTCAATAGCAAATCCATAGTAGGCATAGCTTATTCATGAATAAGCCAGTCACTAAATGTTGTCATAGCCAGATATAAATAGTTAAGTATCTTTTTTGTTTGTTTGTTTGTTTGAAATGTTATTCATTTCAATGGTTAAATTAAGATAACATCCCCAGTCCTTGAAAGTATTCATTACACTTATCTGTCAAGTTTGATGATGGGTAGAAGTTGATATATACAGTAAGAACCGCTCTTACAACTGTCCACTAAATGTGGCATTTAAAATTTTATGTATTAACTGTAAAACTGAAGTACCTTTGCCAACTAGCAGAGCCCAAGTGGCATCCATGAGATAGATAAATGAGACTACTTAGAATACAGACTCCATTTAAGATTGAAGATTTATGTACTTCATTCCACCTCAGATTGACACTCAGCAGTGATGGACCCTATATTCTGAATCTGAGAGATTTTAAGTGTATACTTGTGTGTATGTAAAGCAGAGTCACACATACAGTCCCAGGTAGCATTCATCTCGAGCTATAAGATAGGTACTGCTAACTCTTGACATCCTGATAAGACTAGCTTTACCTCCATAACTGTGGCTGATATTTCACAGTGTTACCCAATTGTCATAAATCATTCCTCACTATTATCAAATGGGGGCCTGTCTTAGTCAGGGTTTCTATTCCTGCACAAACATCATGACCAAGAAGCAAGTTGGGGAGAAAAGGATTTATTTGGCTTACACTTCCACATTGCTGTTCATCACTGAAGGACGTCAGGACTAGACTCAAACAGTTCAGGAAGCAGGAGCTGGTGCAGAAGCCATGGAGGGATGTTCCTTACTGGCTTGCTTCCACTGGCTTTTTCAGCCTGCTCTCTTATAGAATCCAAGACTACCAGCCCAGAAATGGTCCCACCCACAAGGGGCCTTTCCCCCTTGATCACTAATTGAGAAAATGCCTTACAGTTGGATCTCATGGAGGCATTTCCTCAACTGAAGCTCCTTTCTCTGTGATAACTGCAGCTGTGTCAAGTTGACACAAAACGAGCCAGTACAGGGCCCCTTTTACACCTTGGTCATCATTTTAAATACAATATAGAATATTAAAAATACTTCAATATTTTGAAATTTCAGAAGTTAACAGCAATGCACATCACCACAAAATAAAAGTCCAAAAGTCTTCAGAATATGCACAAAGTACAAACAGAAATTATTCATAATTTCCTTTTGTAGTTCACCATGGAGCAACAGAGGGAGACAGCAAGAGATGGAGAAGGAAACAGAATACCTTGGACACCGTCAGAAAACAACAGAATTGTAGTTATAAGTACTATGTGAGTAAATTAAGATCTTCAGTAAAAACACAGAGCGTATAAGATGAGAAAACAAAGTTTATATTCATTCTTGACATAGAAACTCATTCCATTTTTTATGACACACACAGAAAATGATAACATGCAAAATATTTTATGCAAATGGAAATCAGCACAAAAGGAGTAGCACCATTTATAGCAAAAAGCAAATGGTTTAAGCTTTTTAAAAGTAGAACAAAGAACATATAATATGAAAACGTGGTCAAATCATAAGAGGTATTATCTGTAAACATATATTTCCCTATATACCTATATACATACACACACATGCATATCTATATCTATCTATCTATCTATCTATCTATCTATCTATCTATCTATCTATCTATACACACACACACACACACACACACACACACACACACACGCAATAAGAATACTAAAATATTAAATAGAAAAACTGTTTAGAAACCTGAAGGTAGAGATATTATAACACAATGACAACTAAGTACTTTGACACCCAATTTTCAATTATGACAGATCATCCAATCAGGGAATCAGGGAATTAGTAGGAAAATTTGGGCTAAGAAAAGTTTTAATCCAATAGACCTAACAAAAATATAGATAATATTCTGTTAACAACACCATAATATAGATATAGATATTGATTTCAACAAAAATTACTCTTAAAAGCACACTCTAATTGAAGATGTAAAATTATATTTTTTTCTTGATTATATATATGGGCTCCCACAATTTCTTTAAAAATAATAAATAAATTAAGAAGAGAGATTCAAAATAGATATAAAAAGTAAATCACATTTTATACCAACAAGTTATTCATAGAACAGTTGAAGAAAATAGTCTCATTTATAGTAGCTACAAGAAGTAATCTCCTTAGCTATACATTTACCAAGAAGGTGAAATGTCTGTAAAGTTCACTAAAAACTAGATGGAAATGGGAAACTCATACTATGTAAAGTAAGTACAACACAGAACGACAAATACTGAATATATGGAAGCAAAACTGCAAACACAAAACCATTATTCTTTTGGCCTGTGCAGACCTCAGGCTCTTTATAAAGCATATGAGAACATAGAACCACTGATCTTTCTATCTCAGTCTTCTAATGCCTGAGATTGTAGACATGAACCCTAAGGTCAAGTTTCTAGGGTGCTGGCAATCAAACCCAGGACTTTACACAGGATAGGCAAGAACTCTTCCAATTTAGCTATGTCTCAAACCTCACAAAAGTTAATCTCAAAGTGATTTATCAGTTGTTTAGGGCTTGGAAAGATATTAGAGAGGAAAGTGGAAGGAATTTTGCATGATAAGTAAACCTAAATGGTTGGGAAGAAGTTTTAAGTTATATTGTTTTACAAAATATCGATATAACTATAGTGTACAAAAATTGTTATATATTTGTTATATATTTAATGGGTAAAGAAAAAACGATTGAAGACTCTAGAGTTAAAATAATAAGGGAAAAACACTACTTATTCTGGATTAATAGATATTGTATACACATGCAGAAATATACTATTCCATGAAAGCACATAAACGTCTATGTGTTAATCAGAAATACTAAGACAAGGGGCCCGGGCGGGGCGGGCCGGGGCGGGGAGCCGGGTGTGGGAAGCGTGGCGGCCCCGCCCCGTCTCCTGGACCAGCCGCGGCCGCCAGCGCCGCCGCAGCCGCAGGGACCCGCGGACGCAGCAAAGGCGTGCGGTGCGGGGCCGGAAGTTCCCTCAGAAAAACCGCACATCTCCCCAGCCCACCATGGCAGACGAAATTGATTTCACTACTGGAGATGCAGGGGCGTCCAGCACTTATCCTATGCAGTGCTCAGCCCTGCGCAAAAACGGCTTCGTCGTGCTCAAAGGGCGACCATGCAAAATCGTGGAGATGTCAACTTCCAAGACTGGGAAGCATGGTCATGCCAAGGTACACCTTGTTGGAATTGACATTTTCACTGGCAAAAAATATGAAGACATTTGTCCCTCTACTCACAACATGGATGTTCCAAATATTAAGAGAAATGATTATCAACTCATATGCATTCAGGATGGTTACCTCTCCCTGCTGACAGAAACTGGCGAAGTCCGTGAGGATCTTAAGCTGCCAGAAGGTGAACTGGGCAAAGAAATAGAAGGGAAATACAATGCAGGTGAAGATGTGCAGGTGTCTGTCATGTGTGCCATGAGTGAAGAATATGCTGTAGCCATAAAGCCCTGCAAATAGACAAGCCCTGCAAATGGACCATCAGCATCAGCACGTCCATTGGTCTGGATCTAGTTGTCCCAAAGCTATGGCCTTCATAAGGAACCTCATGGTTGTTGTTATGTTTTTATTGTTTTAAAAAAGTGCTGGCTTAGGTTTGCAGGCAGTTAGTAAGTTTAAACAAATATACCAAAATGTATAATTTTATAAGTATCTTTCCTATAACACTCCTGTGATTTTCATCATGTGACCATAAGAAACAAATACAACAGCTTCAGTAAATGTCACTTGTCTGAGCAATCACTCCTGATCTTAAGTGGTTAACAAACCAGGGTTTTAAATCAGCAATGTAGCATGTAGGCGAATGGAAGTATCATGCATTTGAGTTGAATTTGTGCTGATTCCAGACTTAATATCTAGAATTCATAGATTATAAGATGGTCTGTGTGGCAGACACACATCTTGAAACAAAACTCTAGTTATCAAACAGTGTCATTCTCTTGGTGGTCAGATGTCCCATGTTATCTTTGTCATATTTGTCTTTGCTGGGTTGATGATGACAGACCTACATAGTAGTTTCGGCTGATGGAGGGAAAGGGAACTGCTACGTAAGTCTGAGCTAGTCCACCAAGCAGTGGAGAGTCGCAGGGGCAGAGGCAAAGTGGGGGTTTGACTTAAGACCTTTCAACCAGCACACAAAGTGACATAGTTCTGGTTGTAGTTTTGCTTTTGGCTATGTCCCCAGCCTCTGCCTCAGCACAGGAGTGACCTTTGCAGAGCCGCTCACTACTTCCAGCCATAATGCCTAAGTGATCATGATGTTGGTAATCCAGCCCTCCTGGCAGTTTTTAAAAAGTAATTTGTTTTTGACATTAGACAAAAAATAGGAATTTTAAAGTTGCTTTAGAATTCTTGACTTTAAATTAATTTGTTCAATATATGTACACTTTACTAAAGTGTAATAGGTGTAAACCATGGAAGAAAGGTTACCTATTTGAAAATTATTTTAAGTGTATATATACTTTTATTCTTTTGTGACTTAATTCTTTTACTAATGTAAAGTACAACTAGGAAAGGATTGTGTGGCCTGGATTATTTTACTGCATTGTAGGTAATGTCCCTCCGTTTTTGTTTAGACTTCTGGATTGTGTGTGAATTGTGTCTAAAATTGTAGACATAGTTGTGGGCTTGAGAGGAACAGATGAAATCACAATCCTGGCCTTGAAGTGCAGCTTAGAACAGAGTCCCTCTCAGTCCCACCTTGATTCTCTGATGCTGGCTCTCGGGTTCCTCTTCTCATGTCTGGACCCTTTGTTCCCATCTAGAAAAAAATGTGTGACAATGTAACACACCTAGTCAGGACTGGAAATAGCTTTACAAATGGAGGATGCCAAGGTTTTAGTTCCTTAATCTGTATGCAGTTTTAAATCTTGTCTTGTTATCAAAAGGTAGCATTCTCTTTTTGATAACAAGATAAACCAATCCAGAGATGAAGCAAGATACCAGGAAGAGTTGTCTAAAGCACAAGAATATTGACGTTGTAGCCAGTTAACTTTAGTGTGACCCTTTAGCTTCTGCCCATGCAAAGCACAATTAGGAATTCGGCTGAATTTCCCAGGTGTCTGCGCTATGCTGCTTTAGCTTTCTGCTGTTGGGTGCTCCTTCTTAGGACTGATTGACATGTTACCGACAGGAATTCCAGGAAGTTATTTCTCTCTGCTGTCTTCTGGTCACTGTCTTGCCAGTAAGTAGCCACACTGGTATTTTGATTTCATATTTCTTCAGGAGTAGCATGCTCTTATCCTTCCTAACTTATCAAATTTCACATGCATCTCTATTTTTCATTGTAGTGTATGCATATAAATTAGAGCAGTGTACCTCTAGCTCCATACCTTGAATGGCAAAAACTACTTAGGCCTAAGTATTTCATTTTAAATAATATATAAGTGTACATACTCCAACACATAACTATAGATTTTAAAGATACAGGACTGTTTATTTTCACATAAGTCAGTAGATGTTTCTCTTAAAGCAAAATATTTCATTTAGTAAAGCTTTATAAATTATATTAAAGGGAAGCAGGGAACATGTATTTTTTTAACAGAAAACAGAAATTACTTCTTTTGACATCAGAAAAATGCTACCAGTTGATTCCCAGTATTTGTTGTATTTATAGCCGATCTCTGGCCTCACAGGCACCATGTCGAGAATGAAATTCATTCTGACGTCACTATGCATCTGCGTCTGTACACATTTCTTTCTTTGCCATTTAGACAGTATTAACAGGTTGAACATTTTTGTTCTAGAATAACAGCTTAATTTCTATTGTGAGGATTTTGCCACACTGATACAAGTCTGTGTCCTCTGACCTAGATCAGTCCCTTTGGCTTTGACTTGGCCTTTGCATCCTTGATGCCCTCTGAGGGCTGCCAGTCACTTGAAGTGGACCAAGCGCTTGACTCTGTTCCCCTCCGTAGTACAGATTTCTATACCAGTGCTGTTATATCAGTGACCAAAATACTTGCAGCCAGATGTGATATCTTCAAGAGAACGCACTGCAATGCAGTGTTTAGAGAATTTGGGGATGCATGCTTTTCATTAGCGCACAGTGTGAGTGCGTATACAAATACACACAGCTTTGTTCATTTCTCAAAGTCCTTCCAACTACTAAATATACTGTAGTCTGCTAGTGCCTCAAATGTTAGTTTGATATTCATTGTTTTTAGTTTGTAAGTTTTTCAGAATTTGTTTTGTATTTTTTTTTTTTTTGGTTTTTTGAGACAGGGTTTCTCTGTATAGCCCTGGCTGACCTGGAACTCACTTTGTAGACCAGGCTGGCCTCGAACTCAGAAATCCGCCTGCCTCTGCCTCCCGAGTGCTGGGATTAAAGGCGTGCGCCACCACGCCCAGCTGTTTTGTATTTTTAAGGCTACTCAATTAGATTGTTTCTAGTTGAGCTGGAATTCAAACGCACTGTTCTCAGGGCTGTTTGTGCTAGAAACTGAAGTGTCATTAGTTTAAAGATAGCTGCCTACAAATATATTGCAAGTTTCCCCCAAGTCGTAATACTGTAATACATACAAATAAAAATCCTTAGTATAACATATTTAAGCTATCTGGTAAGCGGTTTTTTGGTTTTTGGGTTTTGGTTTTGTTTTGTTTTTTGTTTTTAAGTGGGAGCATTAGTAGCAGCTGTACTGCAATCTTGCTGTAGTTTTTACTTTAGAGTAAAATCCCGGGGGTCTTACTGTGGAACCCTGTCCCTGGTGGTGTATCTGAGAGCATCTTCTGGCACGGATGCACAAGAGAGTTTGGAGCTAGACATTGGTGCAGTGGTTCTCAGACACATTCAAGAACAGACAGGAAATCCCTAACTCTTTTGGGTATTTTACGATGTTTACATGCTGAATTCACACTTGCTATGAGGAAATATGGATGTCTGGTATAAGATCAAAGCTATTAAGGCATATTTCCATAAACAGTATATTATCCTGATAGGAACTTGTAAATATTCTAATATTTAAGTATACTATCCCATAGTTCTCAAGCCTTTTTTCTGTTAAGATTTCGATGAAGGCAACAAAGACCTTTTCTTTCTTTTTTTTTAAATCTAAGTGGACAAATCTTAAAATTGAATCTAATAACTTAAATCTATGAAATGTGTTCTCTGAATTGGACAAACAACATTATTATTTGATTGTAGAGAGAACATTTGGGACTTAGCTTACGGAACACAGATGTTCTGTGGAAACAGGGTTTAAGTCACTATGTAATTTAATTTTTCCATTAACCCAAACACCAATGTAACTACCAAGTGAGGTCATGTACCTGGAAAGAACTGTAAATATTTAATAAATATGTTTTCTTCATGTGGAGGACATATCTTAGGGTAGTGCACACAAGGTCATCCTCTGCTATAAATGTACTTATTGCCAAACTTCTCCATCACTACTGTCCACACTTAACAGGCCTGGACCTATATTACAGTAACAAGGGAGATTCTTTTATGTATATGACATTCTTAGAAACCATTTCTAGATGTTGGTGGGATTCAGTTCATCTTAGTTTGAAACTGTAGTTTTAAATACACTGACTAGTAAACTATTCAGCAATGGCTGAAGAGCCCATGAGAGATTGTGGTGTGCTCTTCCTTAAGCTGATTGCTTATTGTGGCTAATCTACTACAAATAAGCGCTCATCATTATTACAAAGACTACTTCACATTACTAGCTCTAAACCATGATAAAACGTTGACATTTCCCTGTTCTCGTGTACTCTTATCCCCCTCCCTAGAAGAAAACAGATAAATGACATTGTCTAATCCATTGGCACTTTGTTAGTATTATTTTTGTCTTAAATGTAGGATACTTCTTGAATTTACTTGCAAATGTTTTGTTAAAACTTTAAAATTGTAAGATCTAAATATTATAATTGTGTGTTTTACATTTTAAAAGTAAGTAAACTTTGAATGTTAAATCTCTGGCTATACTAAAATATCCTTATTAATGATAACATTTTGTTACCTTAAAATATATGTCTGTTAACGTCATGTTATATTAAATGAAAATAAACTTAACAGTGCACAAAAAAAAAAAGAAATACTAAGACAAATTGATAGAAATAGTAGTATCAATTACTCCTATTTGGTAATTACAGACTATATAATGTAGCAAATATTACATGAAGAGCCTCTTAGAGATACATCACAACTAAAGTCACAACACATTTTTGAAAAGACTGAATGAGATCAAGGAATGTGCAAACCAATAGGTAAATATAATTTTTTCAAGGTTTGTTAAAAGATAGGGCAAGTAGCTATACAAATACAAAAGTCCTTAATAGCCAAGCAAGAAAACAAAGCTGGAGACATCATACTCTCTCATACCAGACTATTTTCCAAAGATAAAGTGAACAAACTACATGGTTCTAGCATAAAAATAGATGTACCAATCAATAGAACATAAGTCTCAATCTTATCAGTTTAAAAAATGACTAACGTCTGGAATGTGAAACAAATCTAGAAAAAGTATAGGGCAAATCATGATCAGAAATATTTTTTGAGTTGATTCCAGAATCACAGCAGATAATGAAAAAGCAAAATAATGGGACTGCAGCAAACTGAAAAGGTTCTATACAACAGAGAAAATGTCAAAGGAGTACAGAGGAGAGTTTGCAATTCATTTAAAAAGGGCTGGTACCCAGATTATACTAAGAACTCAAACAATAATAGGAAAAATAGGAGAATTTACACTTACTTATATAGAAATACACCTTCACTTTCTTCCAAACATCTTACTTATTTTACTGAAATTTGAATTTTAATACAATATATTCTGATTTTCTCTCCCCCAAATCCTCCCAGATCTTCCCCACCTCTCTACTGACCCAAATCTACAAATGTTGTTGTTCTTTCTTATAAGAAATCAAACAGGAAACTCCAGCAAAAGGCCTGCTCTACTGGAGGCTGTACCTGTACCCAGAACCCCATATAAGACCCTGCCCATAGCCCCCCAGTGTTACTTAGATCCTGCCCAGCTTCCTCCAACAGCAACTCCTATTCTTTTACAGATTATGAGACCAGAAAAACCAAAAGGAAATACATGTGTGCACCCAGTTTCTCAATGGGGACTCTAAAAGATAGAAGTTCCTGGACAGATGTCTTATAGATTCTAAGAGACCACATATGGTAACCAAGACTATGATAACCAGCAAAACTTTCAGTTACTGTGGATAACAAACTCAAATTTAAACAACATCTATCAACAAATCTAGTCCTATAGAAGGTACTAGTAGAAAAACTCCATCCCAAGGAGGATAAATATACTCATGAAACTCAAGAAATTAATAATCTCACCATACATCAGTATCAAAGATGGATATTACCTCAGGGTTGCAGAAAAGATTTTCCAAGATAATGGGCAAAACAAAACAAAAACAAGAACAAAAACCCAAGCTGGTATAACTATTCTAATATCTAAAAAATAGACTTCCAACCAAATTTAGTCAACAGAAAATTCTACCAAGGTAACCACAATTTTGAATGTGTATGTCTCCAATGCTAGGGAACTCACATTTGTAACAGAAATAGTATTAAAACTTAAATATGATATTGGACCCCATACATTAATCATGGTAAACTTAAATACTTTACTCTCATCAAAGAACAGATCATACAGACAAAAAGTAAACATAGAAATAATAAGAGCTACCAGATATTATGAGTCAAGTGGACATAGCAGATGCCTACAGAAGAGTTCACCCAGAAAGAAAAGACTATACATTCATCTTAGCTCCCGTTTCTCCAAAATTGACCACATATTTAGTCACAAAGCAAATCTCAACAAATATAAGAAAAATGAAATAGCCACCTGTATTCTATCAGACTACCACAGATTAAAGCTGGATTTAACAACAGTAAGCCTACAAAATTATGGAAGACGAACAACTCTCTTCTGAAAAACTATTGGATCAAGGTAGAAATAAATTAAAGAATTTCTAAAATTCAATGAAAATGAATGCATAAAAGATTCAGACTTAATGAAAGTGACTTCATAAAGAGAGATCTAAAGAGATCTTCATAGAGAGATCTTATCCTAGCAACTTAATAGCACACCTATGAGCTCAAGTGCCAAAAGAAGCAAACACATTTAAGAAGTCTAGAGGGTAAGACAAATGAAATGGGGGACTGAAATCAATAAAACAGAAACAAAGAAAACAATACAAAGAATCAAGTAAATAAAGAGTTGATTCTTTCAGAAAATCAACAAGAGAGAGACTAATCCTTATTGAAACTAAATAAAGTCAAGAGAGAATATTCAAATTAACAAAACCAAAAACAAAAAGTGGGACATAACAACAGACACTGAGGAAATCCGAAGAATCATTAGATAATACTTTCAAAAACTTGTATGCGTCAAAATTGTAAAATCTAAAAAAAAATGAATACTATTGTTAGATACCACTTACCAAAGGTGAAACTAACTCAGGTAAGTAATTTAAATAGATCTATAATCCCTAATGAAATAGATGCAGTCATTGAAGTTGTGTTAACAACACAAAGGCCAGGGGCAGATAGTTTTAGTGCATAATTCTACCAGACTCTCAGAGAAGAGTTAATGTGAATCTCCCCCAAATTACTCCACAATATAGAAACAGAAAGAACCTTGCCAAATTCATTTTATAGTCCACAGTCCTCAATACCGAAACCATACAACCCAAAAGAGAATTATAAACCAATTTCCATCATGGACATTGATGCAAATGTACTCAATAAAATACTTGCAAACTGAATCCAAGAATACATCAAAAAAAGACTATCTACCATGATCAAATAGGCTTCATTCCATAGATGTAGGGATAGTTCAACATATGAAAATCTGTCAATGTTATTAGCCTTATATACAAATTGAAAGAAAAAGGGCCAAATTCTCATCTAAATAGATGCTC
>LR749719.1:1833526-1985380 GCA_902729485.2 Mus minutoides
TATATATATATATATATATATATATATATATATATATATAGAGAGAGAGAGAGAGAGAGAGAGAGAGAGAGAGAGAGAGAGCACTTCTATATATGCACATGACAAGTGTTCTGAGAAAGAAATCGGGGAAACAATACCATTCACAATAGCCTCAAATAATGTAAAATACCTTGGGGTAATTCTCATCAAGCAAGTATGACAAGAACTTCAGGTCTTTGAAGAAAGAATTTGAAGAAGATAATAGAAAATGGAAAGATCAAAGATGAAAGAATCTTCTATGTTCATGTATTATTGGTATTGAAATAGTAACTGTAAAAATGGCCATCTTACCAAAACCAATCTAGAGATTCAATGCAATCCCCACCAAAGTTCAAACACACTTCTTTACAGACCTTGAAATAACAATACTCAACTTCAAATAGAAAAACAAAAACCCCAGGATAGGTAAGATGATCCCGTACAATAAAAGAAATCCTGGAGATATCACCATCTCTGATTTTCAAACTCTACTACAGAGCTATAATATTCAAAACCTTGTGGTGTTACCATAAAAACAGACAGACTAATTAATAAAATTGAATTGAAGACCCATATGTAAATACACAACATATGGACACCTGTGTTTTGATAAAGAAGGCAGAAATATACAATTAAAAGTATGCAACTTCAACAGATGGTGCTGTTCTAACTATATGACTACATGTAAAAGAAAGCAAGTAGATCTATATCAATCACTCTGCACAAAATATAAATGCAAGTTTATCCAAGGCCACAACATAAAAATGTATACACTGATCCTGATGGATGAGAAAACTGCAGAATAACCTTGAACCTATTGGCACAGAAAAGACCTTCCTGAATAGAATACCAATGAAACAAATACTAAGATCAACAATTAATAAATTGTTAATCAAATTAACAATTTGATCCACTCAGGAAGCTAACAAAGCCGCTGAAAAGCAAAGGACCCTGTAAAAAGGAGAAGGCAGCAGCCTACAGAATGGGTAAAAATATTTTTACCAATACCACATCTGACCAAAGGGTAATTTCTAAAATATATAAAGCTCAAGAAAATAGACATCAACAAACCAAATAATCCAATTTTAAAAATGGATACAAATCTAAACAGAGAATTCGCAACAGAGAAATCTGAAATGGCCGAGAAGCTCTTAGATGTTCAGCATCCTTAGCAAATCAAAAGGATGTGTGATTAAAAGAAAGTTGTCGTAGAAAGAAGAGTTTTCTCAGCTCTGCTTTGGAAAGTCAAAACTTAAATCTGCACAGCTCTATTCCTAGAATGCATGCTTTCCTTGGCTGGTAAATGTATAATCATCATTGCTAACTTTGAGAAATGGAAAGAATATGTTAACAATCTCAAATTGGCAACTTTTGGGAATATATTCTGTCTTTTGCTAGATCACACATAGCTCAGCATGAATTATTGGTCCTGAATTACTAGACAACTTTGAACAAACACTAGAAAAAAAAGTCATATCATTAAAGATAAAGACTAGATTTTTAAAAACTGAAAATATTTGGGAAGACTCAGTTTGATTATGATAATTTCATCTCTTCTTTTGTTACTTTAGTTGGTGGCTGGGCATCTTCATTACAAATCTTTGTACTATTTTTTCTATGGTTAAGAAATATCAGACACTCCTTAACACCATGCTTATTTGATAGAAATGCATAATAACAAGTAAACATTGATTTCAGTCAGGGTGATCATCTATGCATAATTTGAAGCAGCTGAAATCATAGGATATATAAGAAAGACAGGATCAAAGCCCTTATTTAAATAGTACAAAGATGGCATGGACGCTTGGTGAAATGTGGTTCCTTGGTTTCCTTTCTAATCAGTTCACCAGGAAGGTGATGTGGTCCAACAATCCAGATGTTCATTGTAGAATCCATACAATAGAGCCATGGATGATCTCAAATTATTGAGAAAAACCAGCCCTTCAAAACAGAATCACAGATCTTAGATATTTTATCATAATACATATTAATTATATTCTGCCTTTGGTGAAGACTACAGCAGTTTTAGCTTCCCAAAATGTACATGATAATTATATACCTTGAAATATTCTGAGTTATAGCATCTTCATTTTATATATTAATATGGATGTCTCAGAATTTTAAATTACATCATTCATTTTATATATGAAACAGATGTTCAGAAAACAAAAATATTTATAAAACTGTTTTTTAATTCCAATGAGGAATAGTGATACCTTGTTTATTTACAAAGAAAAAATTTAATATAGTTATTTCTTTTTTAGTTTTCTTTACATTGGTGTGATATTGCATAAAAACAAAATGAGGAATGGGCATGTCTTGTTTATATTTTCCAATCCCATATTGAAGGAAGATAACACAGGAACATGAAGACAAGACCATGGAGAAAACACTGTTGCTTTCTTTTCCAACTGAGGAACAAAACTTTAGAATATATAAACACCTATGAAAAAACTGTATAGGTTATATCATGCTTTTATAGTCAATCCTGTTGATAATTGTGTAATTCTTTACATGGAAAGTGATTTACAAGCTATGAACTATAATACTTGCTAATTATGGTATATATTAGACTCACATTAAAAATGTATATGTGTTCAGTTAAAAAAAAGTCTTAAAGAAAACTTTCTAGATGGAATATATGTTCTTGCTATTTCAAAACATAAAAGTCATAGCCAGCAAAGATGGCATAGCAGATAAGAATGTTTACCATGCAAGCCTGAAACCTTGAGTTCACTGCCTAGAGCCCCTGATAGAAAGAGAAAATCAAGTCTTGAGGGGTGTACTCTGATGTCTACAGGCTCACTGTGGGACATATGCTCCCACACAAACATCATGTACACATCCATAACACCAATGAATTAATTTTAAAAATCCAAAAGTCAGGGATGGAAGAGATAGGTTAATGGTTAAGACCACTTACCGTTCTTGAAGAGAATCCCATTGAGTGACTCATAGCTGCCTCTAACTCCAGTTCCAGGGGTTCTGAGGCCTTTTTTTGAACTCACCTGCACACACATGGTTCACATAAATTCATGCAGATACACACATACGTAGACTTAGATTTTTCAAAAACTTCTTTAATACTGGTTCTCAAATGCTTCAACCCTTCTAGCCCACTGTTCAAAAGTAGGGGAGAAAAGATAGTGAATAGGACAAATGGATGTGGACCTGTTTAGAAGTAGTTCTTTGGAGCCATTCTAATCTCCATTGTTAGGATACCAGCAGTTCAGTTCAGTAGTGTCAAGGCACAAACAGTTGGAAAGTGTCACCAAACACAACCATCTAAAATGCCTTGAGAAGTTTTCTGCCATGCCTTTCTCAACCAAGTGAACATCAGCGAAGAGGCAATGAAGCTATCCAACAGCTAGCTATGCAAGCACCATGTCACTGTCTGTTGCTTCCTATTTATACTCTCTCCAAACATTACAAGTTCTCCCCTGAGTCTTGCCTGAGCAAAACACATGAATCTTCATCACGTGACACAACCAGAAACTTAAACTTCGCACGCACACAAATAAAAATTAAAAAATCTAAATAAAACATAAGTAAAAATGTCATAATGGTCAAAGTATCTGATATGGTATCCCATGAGCTCTTTTCTTAACTCAGCTGCCTCTGATTTGATATGAGGCTTAAGTCTTCTGGTCCCCATATTCTCATATGTAACACATCTGCAATAAATTTTTTCCTAATGCTTCTTCCAAACACATTGAATATTCTTCGAACACATGTTTGTTTGGACTTTTGGATAAAGTTTAGGTGTTTTGTGAGGCTAAGTTGGGAACACCAAAAACTATTTCTCCATATATTGGCTATTACAACCTCCCCAGCATATGAGGCTAATTCTAACCAGAATTCTTCTTAATTCTTATTTTTTTTTATACTAGACAGCTCTATATACCAGTAATATATTCTAGGATCAAGTTTATCCATGTAAAATTGGAAAAGGAAATGTGTATTCCCTACAGTTGCCCTAATACTTAGCAGGTAATTGTTGTTGGCCTAATGATTACATTAAACCAATGATAAATTATGAGTTAAAGGGACTATGTTGTCACAGCATAACAAAATGAAACAAGTTAAGCAACTGAAGATAGAAAACAATGATTCAATTCTAAGATAAAGTTTAGAAGCCAATTAAGCTGATATAGGAGCCTAGTACTTCATTCATCAATAAAACATCTCTAGGCTTGCTAGTGATTAGACATAGGATCATTTCCTGACTTCTCTAATAGATAACAGTTCTGACACGGTGTCCTTTAACAAAGTGCCAAAGAAACAGCTCAGCACACTACAAGAGAAAAACAAATCACACCTTGTCAGAACTACATGACTCCTGGATTCGGCCACTGAAGTCCTGCCATCTTCTGACCTTTCCTTCTTACTCAATTATTCTGTTGGGATCTTAGTTTAAAAAGCTATTGCTTTATCTTGAAACTAATTATATCTCTTTGAAAGGAAGTTATACAAACTCCTGTCAATGCATAACTGGGAATACATTATAATGTTTCCCATGGATTCAGCACATCTTATCTTCTTAAAGTGAAAAAACAAAATGGTCAACCAAGAGATAATTTCCTGAAGGTTCTTTTGTGCTCTGGGCCAGTTTGATTTAAAACACCCAGTTCTCTAAAGCATCATTTCCCCAGATGATACAGCATACGTATCTTTTGTTTCCAAGAGTGATACTTAAAATTGACCAGTTGAAATGACAATTAGTAACAAGATCAAGGTCATCCACAGCTTTCAATAAAGCTCCATTGGATGGCATCATATGTCTTAGGAGCTGGATACACAACCATTGCTGAGGATTGTAGGTTAAATGAAAGTCAGTGTGTAAAGCACTTGGCACACAAACCTCAAGGACCTTTGTTGAATTCACAGGATCCATGTAAAAAAGCTGGGCATGGTGGCTCAGGCTTTTAATCCTAGCACTGGAGAAGCAGAGATAGGAGAATCCTTAGAGCTCTTGTGAGCTCCAGGATGGTTACATACTGTAAATAAGAAAACATAATATGATGAGTGGTCAGATGTGTTTTGACCGAAGAATACTATAGGTTAAAAAAGAAGATACATACGATCGACTAAAACACGGTGGTACCCATGCATGGGAAGAGCTTGGTAACATCTGCTTTACAATCTTCCTCCCCCTTGTCTGTATGCCCCATCAATGGTTTTTCATGGCCTACTTACTTCCTGGAGTGCCCAGGGTGTAGATGATCTCTTTTACTGAAGCAAAGGCAAAATAAAGTTTAGGTCATTAAAATATTATTGAGAAATTCTCTCCATGTCTCATGTTAAATACTTGTCACCTAAGGACAGCCATCTGTTCTCCACAGTTTCCATTTGGCCACATTCTCTTTCTCCTTGCCAAGTCTTAGATAGCTGATTGCTTGATTTTCAATATCAGGATGCCTTTGGGTTGGCTACTGTATGTGCTTATATATAGCAATATTTATTCTATCTGATCTATTTTCTAGATTTCTCAAAACAAAGGGTGCATGTCTCATAAATACATGATTTTATTTATAATGATTTTGCAAGCATCACAGTTCAGTCATTTCACCATTTTGCTCAAGTTGGAAAGCTGGAAAACAAATATCCAGGCATTATTAGTTACTCATAGCAGAAGAAATGTACAGAAATTTCAATTTACAATTGCTGTGAAGTATCTGCAAGAGTCAGTTGGAAGGCTTTTCTCTCTTGTTCCTTTATTCACTTTACAGGATGACTCACCCATCTTATTGATTCCACAGTGACACATACAGCAACAGCCTTCAGATTTATATCTTCCACTCTATCGTTTCCATAACTCTGCAGCCATATTTAGAAATTGTTTGTGTTCTGTTTTTATTGAAAATAGAATTTTCTCTTATGTAATATATCCCAACCACAATATCCCCTCTCCTTCACTCCTTCCAGCTCTCTCCTACCTGCTTTCTTCCTAGAGCCACTTCCCCTCCATCTCTCATCAGAAAAGAGCAGACCTTGTGTTTTGTTTTGTTGTGTGTGGTGGTTAAAGTATTCTTTAAGCCCACTAATCATCATGTTTTCCAAAATTCCAAAGTCAGCTTCCCTTTATCACTGCATCTCCTATCTATTTTAATGACCAAATGAGTCCCTAAAATCTCAGCTTACCTACTGAGAATGGGTTGCCCGATAAATGTTTTAGGCTATTGTAAAAGCTAAGGATTACTCTCCACAAACTCACAGTAAGTCACTATTGCTGAATTTACACCATCAAACGTGGAGAAACAAAGTTGGTGCTTAACTAAATGGAGGGAATGTAGGGAGGGGCTATGTTTGAGGAAGACTAGGAGGGTCTACCAATTGGTATGTAATAAATGAATGAATGAATGAATGAATAAACAAACAAACATATAAATAAATAAATAAATAAATAAACAAACAAATAGGAGTTTTTCCTCTGCTGGCCAGCATTCATAGTGCTGAAGGTGATAAGCATTTTATAGGATGGAAGAAGTAATGATCAATCTTACACAGCAACGAAACCTATAAGCTACAGTAACAGCCTTCCTTCAAGATACCTGGTGTAAATAGTGGTACAAACATTGTGGGAGTAACCAACCACTTCTACATTGGAAGAGAGAACCACTCACTCCATGAGATGAAATGTGCATCTGACTCTGCTAAAGTCTCTAAGGGCCTGAGACTAGATAGGTCATAGACCCCAGAGGACACAAATTATTAGTCTTTAAAAAATAATATAAGCCAGGTGTGGTGGTGCATGCCTTTAATCCCAGCACTTGGGCGGGAGAGGCAGGCAGATTTCTGAGTTCGAAGCCAGCCTGGTCTACAGAGTGAGTTCCAGGACAGCCAGAGCTACAGAGAAACTCTGTCTTGAAAAACAAAAACAAAAACAAAAACAAATTTTAAAAAAAATAGCAATAAAATGATGTCTGATGATATACTGTTCTACCTATAGATCAGTGTCTTACTCACCACACACCAGAGAAGCTTATTCTTGTAGTAAATAGAAACTAACACAAAGACCCATACAGCCCTAAACTGAAGGTATTTATCAAATTCCCTTCAAGGTTCAGGGATCTATGTAAGAGAACTGTAAGTTGCAGGAATCTTATAAGTGTTAAGATGATAGATGACATTAAGGAACAGTCTCTTCTAGACACATCAGTAGTGGCACATATGTGCACTCAGAGACTATCACAGCATGTGCAAGGCCTACACAGGTTCAAATCAGATAAAAACTCAACACTGAGAAGGGAAAATGGACACAAAATTCCACCCTAATCAAGAAGCTATTTGCAATTGATACCTAATAAGAAAGGGAAAAATCAGTTTCCTCCATGTTATCAGACACTATAGTGTCCTGCAGATATTGGTGACACTCTAGGGTAGGCCTCAGGCCCAGGAGTAGCTAGCCAACAGAAAACAGATTCCTGTTTTGGGAGATGTGAGAGTTTTGTTTGTTTGTATGTTTAGGTGTTTTTTATTTTTTTGTTTTTATTTTAATTTTGTTTATTTTGAGAGGGAAAAACATGAAGGGAAAATGAAGAAAGTAGGAAAGATCTGGGAGGAGTTGGGGAAGGGGAAAGATTATGCTCAAAATTATTGTATGAAAAAATTACATAAAAAACAAAACAACAAAAAAGAGAAATTTATCTCCTACATTCATACTATATTTCCATAGCAACCTTTCTGTCCAACACTTTTATATTTTCTCATTGTGATTTGGTTATTCCTTCTGAAATATCTACAGTGTTTTTTACAAGACTCATGTAGGCTCTATATATCTATATATGAAGCTCTATATATTTATATCTATATTTGAAGCTCAGTTCTATGTGTTTTGATCCTGACATGTTTGACAAACTTCATTTCAAGCTTCTGATCATTATCTTTCAGAAGAGTGTTATTTTATTTGTTTTGGGCTCCTCAAATATATATCAACTGCAGGGAAAACTAAAGAATGAATTGATTATATGAAAAGAAATCTGGAAAGGTCATGAGAAGCTGGTAATAATAGTGATTAAAGTAATTTCTGGGAATGAAGGATGGAGGTGAATCTGAGTAAATGTGAGACGGATCCCCAAACAATGTGGTGACTGAGAATATCCATTTCAGGGAAATTTCAGATTGATTGGGAGACCCTTGATCAAAAACCAAGGTGAAAGAGGCATCACAGATGACTCCCAACATTAACCCTGGCTTTCTGCATACATGTAAACTTACATATGCATGCATATGTACCACACACAAATATATGTCAATAATTAGGGAAGTATTCTAAAGAAATATTTCATAATGTGGGAAGATCTTCCTTATCATGGCTTACAACTTAAAAGTTAAAAATTAAATTATTGACATACTATTTTTAACAAATATGTACTCTGTGGGCTGGAGAGATGGTTCAGTGGATACTTGGTAGTTCAGTGTGAACCAGAATTTGAATCCCCAAAACTCATGGGAAGATTCCTTATTTTATAACGTATTAATAATTCTCTCTATTTCAACAGATAGTTCAGGTTATTAAAAACACTGGAAAATATGCAGATTCATGATCAATATTTTGAAAACTGAAACCTTAGAAACTGAAAGTTTGGTTAAAACAAAAACTACCTTTTATGGCTTCATATTCTTTTTTTTCTGTAGAAAAGCAAACATTTTGTTTATTTCTATAAAACTTTTTTCAGTTTTTTTTGTTTTCTTTAATTAATTATTTTAGTTATTTACATTCCAAATGTTTCTTCCCTCCCTGTTCCATATCCCAAAGTTCTTCACCATATCCCTCTTCCCCTTCACCTCTCAGAGAGCGCTTGCCCCCTCCCTGAATCCCCTTCCCTGGGGCATCAAGTTTCTTCAGGATTATGTGCACTTTCTCCCACTGAGGTCAGACAAGGGAGTCCTGTGCTATATATGTGCTGGGGGCCTTGGACCAGCCCATGTATGCTCTTTGATTGGTGGCTTAGTCTCTGGGAACTTAAAGAGGTTCAGATTAGTTAACACTGTTGGTCTTCCTATGGGGTTACCATCCCCTTCAGCTCCTTAAATCCTTCCCTTAATGTTTCCAATCTGACCTCAGTCCAATGCTTGGCTGTAAGTATCTGCATCTGTCTCAGTCAGCTGCTAGTAGAGCTTCTCAGAGGACAGCCATGTGAGGCTCCTATCTTCAATCACAACGTAGCATTAGTAATAGTGTCAGGGTTTGTTGCTCATCCATGGTATGAATTCCAAGTTGGGCTGGTCACTGGGTGGTCTGTCCTTAAGTCTCTGCTCCACTTTTGTCCCTTAGTTTCTTTTAGTCAGGAGCAATTCTGGGTAAAAAAACCTTGAAGGTGGGTTGGTGAGGCCATCTGTCAACTGGAGACCCTGACTGTCTAGTGGAGGTGGTCTCTCCATGTTCCATCTCCTCACTGCTTGATATTACAGCTAAGGTCACCCCCATTGAATCCTGGGCGCCTCTCACTTCCCAGGTTCATATTCTTAGTACTCCAATAAAGACTCAGTCTTATGCTTCAAATATCTGATTGTTAAATTAAAAATAGATTATCATGTTTTTAATTTACTTATTTTTGAATGAGTTTTAAATTCCTAAAGCTTTAATAATTCAATAGTACAACATGGTCAGTTGAGAGAGGGTTGAGTGAATAGCAGTTTACAGTGTCTTACAAAAGCAACTGTACATAGCTCTTCACACATGCGTACAGTGGCATGACATAGACGTTTTAAAATGGACACTGTGGGTATATTTATACCATGGAAATTGTCAGTTATTGTAAAAAGAGGCTTTTGCCAGAACTGTTTGAAAATTCCTACCCCATTTTTAGCTTTTTTGTTGAAATTATTTTGCTCCTCACTTAACATGAGTGTTATTTGGAATTATTGTAGAATCTCTGTAAACCAGCATATGGTCCATGCAATTGATATAAAAATGTACATCTGTTTCTCCCAGACTGATAGTATTATTTCAGGTCTGTTGTTCTGATGCTCAATTTCTTTCATGTATATTTCATAATTGATACATACAACATTTTCTTTCTCAGGTTTAAAATAGCAACATTTGTCCATTTGTTCGTTATGAGGATGTACTATACTTTATATTGAACCCAACATTGATCTGATTCATTGTTTTCCCATTTGGGAGGAAGCAATGCTCAGCAGCTAACCCTTTCATGGGTCACTTTGCATGTGAAACATTGTGTCTGAAGAAAAAAATCCCCAACTGGAACTGGTCTATCTAAAACTGGGAAGGTCTTTTACATGATGAAGGGAGGCAAGGATGTCTCCACAAATGTTCCATGTACATTCGCTACACTGGTCCATGCGGTTAACATTTATGATTAAATTCATAACCAAGTTGCCATATAGTAAATATGACATTTTTCTGTGTCAGAGAGAAATGTCCCTTATTATTCAACAAACTCTCAAAAACCATAGAATGTAACTGCTTTGTATTATGTGGAGAGCCTTCCTCAAGTCTGAATCTCTTCCACAGTTCTGCTCTCATTCATACTTCCTGCAAACTGGATTCTCATAAAACTCTTAGGGGAAAAGAGAATCGTGAGATTATGTCACAGTGTACACACACACACACACACACACACACACACTCTCTCTCACACACACACATATTCTTCCAAATTCCTTTATTATATTATTTTATTATTTCTATAGATGAGAGAGAGAGAGAGAGAGAGAGAGAGAGAGAGAGAGAGAGAGAGAAACAGAGAAATGAAATTATGTGGGGAATTCGGCAGTGATTGACCAGAAAGAGCAGGCACATTCCATGCATCTAAAATACTATTCTTAAAGAAAAAGAGAAAGCAAAAATCTTATAAATGTCTACACTATTTCCAGCAAAACAATCAATATCTGGCTTTGGAGGAACAATCCCATAGTGAAAATAAAATTATTCATCCTTGTAGTTTTCAACAGTGAGCTTCCAACCCTGAGGGGAGAAAAGGCCATTTCTACAGCAGCTTATAAAAAGAAAAAAAGAAGTAGAGATCATTCAAAGCCAATTCTTTTAGAAGATTTGTTTCATGAAAATGAAATGATGAGTCCCAAAGCCTTAAACAATTTCTTATTGACTTTTGTTGTGAAAAACACTGCAGACAATTTTTTAAGTCTATGTCCATAGAGTCTGCCTGTTATAGTGTTTGAAATAAGGATTTTAAAGGGGCAAAATGCTTATGGGGTTGTAAGATAGACAGGGCTTTCCCAAAGCTAGAGGCAAGAATTGGACGAAAAAGTATGTAAAGTTTTATTTAAAGAAAACCAAAATGAAATGCAAAGAGGAGGACTCATCTTTTCTCACACCCCAGCACCCTGCATTGTGCACCCCAAATCTCAGATTCAGTAATCCTGTTTGTGAACTCACACCCTTATTTATTCACTTTATATTCTAGTCCCTTCATCCTGTAGTCTGCCCCTCCCCCATACACAGTCCCTCCCTCCATCTTTTCTCCTCTTCTCTTCTAAGAGGTCAGTGCACTGTTCCTCACTCCCTAGACCCACGTCCCACCCTGGCACACAAGTCTCTGCAGGGCTAGGACCATCCTCTCCCACTGAGTCCAGCCAAGGTAGCACAGTTAATGGACCCAAATCCACAAGCAGGCAGCAATTTAAGGATAGCCCCAGCTGCAGTTGCTGGGGGACCCATATGAAGACAGAGCATAGGGCTTAGGAACGGTCTGTTTATGCTCTTTCACTTTTGTTGGTGTTTCAGTCTCTGAGTGCCCCCAAGGATCCAGGTTGATATATAAAGCTGTGCCTAGCATAGGTTATGATACTCCTCAGATTTGAAAGCACTTCTAAATAAGCACAAATATAGATTAACAAGTTGGATACATAAACAGGATCCAGCCTTTTGCTGCATATAGGAAACATACCTTAGTGACAAAGACAGACACTACCTCAAAGTGAAAGGTTGAAAAAAATTTTCCAAGAAAGTGGTCTCAAGAAACAAACTGGAATAGTCATTCTAATATCCAATAAAATAGATTTTCAACCAAAAGTTATCAGAAAGATGGGGAAGAACACCACATACTCAACAAAGGATAAATCCACCAAGATGAACTCTCTATTCTGAACATCTATGTCACAATGTAAGGGCACCCACATTTGTAAAAGAAACATTACTGAAGCTCAAAGCACACATTGAACCTCACACAATAATAGTAGGAGATTTATCACCCCACTCTCATCAATGGACAGATCATAAAAATAGAAACTAAATAGAGGCACAGTGAAACTAACAGAAGTTAGGGACCAAATAGATTTAACAGATATCGATAGAACATTTCACCCTAAAACAAGAGAATATACATTCTTCTCAGCACCTCTTGGTATCTTCTCAAAAATTGACCATATAATCAGACACAAAACAAACCTCAACAAATATAAGAACATTGAATTAATATTATTGTACCACCACAGACTAAGGCTGATCTTCAATAGCAACAAAACAACAGAAAACTCACATACACACAGAATCTGAACAACTATCTACTAAATGATAACTTGGTCAGGGAAGAAGTAAAGAAAGAAATTAAAGACTTTTTAAAATTTAATGAAAATGAAGGCACAACGACAGGATTAATATAGTAAAAATGGTTATCTTACTGAAAGCAATCTACAGATTCAATGCAATCCTCATCAAAATTTCAACTCAATTCTTCATAGAGTTAGAAAGAGCAATTCTCAAATTCATTTGGAATAACAAAAAGAAAAAAAGAACAGAAGAGAGAAACTTATTCTCAACAATAAAAGAACTTCTGGGGGAATCAACATCCCTGACATCAAGCAGAGCAATAGTGATAAAACAACAACAACAACAACAACAACAACAAACTTCATGGTATAGGTACTGAAACAGGCAGGTAGATCAATGGAATAGAATTGAAGACTCAGAAATGCACCCACACACCTCTCATCACTTGATCTTTGACAAAGGAGCTAAAACCATCCAGTGGAAAAAAAGACAGCATTTTCAACAAATGGTGCTGGTTCAATTGGTGGTCTGCATGTAGAAGAATGCAAATAGATCCATTCTTATCTCCTTGTACAAATCTCAAGTCCAAGTGGATCAAGGACCTCCACATAAAACCAGATACACTGATACTAATAGAGAAAGTTGGAAAGAGCCTCAAGCACATGGGCATGGGGAAATTTTTCCTGAAAACAGCACCAATAGTTTATGCTCTAAGATCAAGAATTGAAAAATGGGACCTCATAAAATTGCAAAGCTTCTGCAAGGCAAGGGGCACTGTCAATTTGACAAAATAGCAGCCAACAGATTGGGAAAAGTTCTTTACCATTCCTACATTTGATAGAGGGGTAATATCCATAATATATACAGAACTCCATATCAGGGAAATGGAAATCAAAACGACCCTGAGATTGCCCCTCACACAAATCAGAATGGGTAAGTACAAAAACACAGTTGGCAGTAGATACTGTTGAGAATATGGAGAAAGAGGAACACTCCTCCATTGTTGGTGGGATTGCAAGCTGGCACAGCCACTCTGGAAATCACTATGGCAAATCCTCAGACAATTGGACATAGTAATATCTGAAGATCCAGCTATACCAGTTCTGGGTATACTCCCAAAAGATGCTCCAACATATAACAAGAACACATGTCCCACTGTTTTTATAGCAGCCTTATTTATAATGGCCAGGAGCTGGAAAGAACCCAGATGTCCCTCAACAGAAGAATGGATACAGAAAATGTGGTACATTTACACAATGGAGTACTACTCAGCAATTAAAACAATGAATTCATGAAATTTGCAGAAAAATGGATGGAACTAGAAGATATCCTGAGTGAAGTAACCCAATCACAAAAAAACCACATATGGTATGTACTCACTGATAAGCTGATATTAGCCCCCACATCACAATGCCCAGTTTACCACCCACAGACCTTATGGATCTTAGGAGGAAGGATGACCAGGGTGTGGATGCTTTTGTCCTGCCTTGAGGGAGGAACAGGATGATCGAGGAAAGTGGAGGAAGAGTGGGATAAGGGAGGGAGAGAGGAGGGGAGGAAATAAAGGGGCAGTATCAGGTACTGGAGGGGAGGATGGGAGAATGGTACAGAGGGTCAGAAAAATGAATAAAAATATGTAGTGAGGGGATGAGGAACTGAGGATAGCCAGGGGGGAAAAAAACACCAGCGAAAAGAGAGGTTCCCAGGACCCAAGGAATGACTTTAACAGAAATGTGCAGAGAAGCAGGAGATAGAACCTGTAGAGACCACCTTCAGTAGATGGGCATGGCACCCACTCATCTCAAATTTTTTAACTGAGAAATGTTCCTATCCAAAAGAAGAAAGGGGACAAAAAATGGAGCAGAGACTGAAGGAAACGTCATTCAGGACTCCTTTTCCTCCTGGGGTTCTGTCCTGTCTGTAGACACTAAACCCTATACTATTGCCTTAATCAAGAGACACTTACTAACAGGAACCTGGTGTGGCGGTTGTTTGGGAGGTCTGACTGGCAACTGATCGATGCAGATGTGGATGCTTGGAGCCAATCCTCAGACTGAGCTCAGGGACCCCATGGGGGGAGCTGGTGGAAGAACTGGTAGAGCAGAGGGAGATTGCAACCCCATTGGAAGAACAACATAGGCTAGCCAGATAGCCCAGTGCTCCCAGAGACTAGACTACCAACCAAGGAGTGTACAGGGAGGGAATTAATGACTCCTGATACATATGTAGCAGAGAATGGCCTTACTTGACAGCAATGGGAGGGGAGGCCCTTGGTCCTGTGGAGGTATGATGCCCCAGCATAGGGAGATGATGGAACAGTGGGATGGGAGAAGGAGGGAGGGTGCTGGAGCATCCTCATGGAGGCAAAGGGTGGGGGGCAGAAGGTTAATGTGGGATGGGGGATTTGGGGCAGAGTAACTGGGAAAACGGATATCATTTGAGATGTAAATGAATACAATGATTTAAAAATGTTACAAGTCCAGGCCCAAGAGGTTACATGTATAATCCTGTTTATGCAATATTTGTGAAATGCCTAAATTTTAGAAAGAGAAGGTAGACTAGGATTTGGGCAAAATTTTTGAATAGGACAGTAAGATAATGTGTATAATTGTAAAGGAACAAAACAAATGAGTCCTTTTGGAACTGTTGTGAATCTTGACTGAAGTCCTGAATATAGAAGCATACACACATGATATAATTGTGTAAGATTTAAAACATATAAGTGTAAGTAAAACTGACATTATACTCAAATCAATAAATTATGTCAGTACACTGTAAAATAAATAAAAAGATGGATGGGATGAGGCACATAATCTTATATGCATCTGGAAAGACAGAGGAAAGATAAATAGGGATAGAAGACAAATTTGATCACATGTGACTGACTGCAAAGAGAGGACTGGGAAACAGAAAAGGAAGCCATGCTGTGAACTTCCCAGCCACAAGTCCTGTACTAGACTTACATGCTTACGTGTCTTCTTGACATAACAGGACCCTTGCACTCATGAACTCACAGAATAAGACCTGTACAGCGCCAACCTTACCTTTAGCTATTGGTAGTTGATGGCTACTTGTGGACAGACAATAAATTGTTTTTAGGAGCCTGGCTACAGGTGAGATGTCCCCCACGCCCAACCCCTCAGAAGACTCCACAGCCATGCACCAAAAAGGCAGCCTTAGCTGTGTGGGATAAAAACAAATGAATCAATTAATTAAAATTTTACAGGAAGATTTGATGATAGGGAGATATGATGGGGATGCAATGGGTGACGACTGGAAGGTGGGTGGTGGTGGGTGAGAGAGGATCAAGATTCATTATGCTCATACATTTCAAAGAACAAATAAATAATAGTATAAACAAACCTAACAGAAAAGCAAAGTTATGTGAAAAACAAGAGATGGTGACAGGTATTTTCTTTTTCTTTTTTTTTTAATTAGAGAAATTCTTCATTTACAATTCAAGTGTTATCCCAAAAGTCCCCTATACCCACCCCCCGCCCTGCTCCCCCACCCTCCCCCTCCCACTATTTGGCCCTGGCATTCCCCTGTACTGGGGCACACAAACATTGCTAGACCAAGGGCCTTTCTTCCCAAATAATGGCCAACTAGGCCATCTTCTAATACATATGCAGCTAGAGACATGAGCTCTGGGGGTTCTTATTAGTTCATATTGTTCCATCTATAGTGTTGCAGACCCCTACAGCTCTTGGGTACTCTCTAGCTCCTACATTGGGGACCCTATGTTTTGCCCTATAGATGGTTGTGAGCATCCACTTCTGTATTTGTCAGGGACTGTCAAAGCCTCACAGGAGACAGCTATATCAGGGTCCTTTCAGCAATATCCTGCTGGTGTGTGCAGTAGTGTCTGCATTTGGTGGCTGATTGGTGATGGACCACGTGGGTGGGACACTCTCTGGATGGTCCATCCTTTTGTTTAGCTCCAAACTTTGTCTCTGCACCTCCTTCCATGCATATTTTAATCCTTATTATAGGGAGGAATGAAGTATCCATGCATTGGTCTTCCTTGATTTTCTTGTGTTTTGGAAATTGTATCTTGGGTATTCTAGGTTTTTGGGCTAATATCCGCTTATCAGTGAGTGCATATTAAGTGACTTCTTTTGTGATTGGGTTACCTCACTCAGGATGATATCCTCCAGATACATCCATTTACTCAAGAATTTCAAAAATTCATTGTTTTTAATAGCTGAGTAGTACTCCATTGTGTAAATGTACGACATTTTCTGTATCCATTCCTCTGTTGAGGGACATCTGGGTTCTTTCCAGATTCTGGCTATTATAAATAAGGCTGCTATGAACAGAGTGGAGCATGTGTCCTTGTTACCAGTTGGAATATCTTCTGGGTATATGCCCAGTAGAGGCATTGCTGGATCTTCCGGTAGTACTATGTCCAGTTTTCTAAGAAACCGCCAGACTGATTTCCAGGGTGACAGGTACTTTTCATGAAGTGCAGTTAGGCTGCATGAGAACCACTGTCGAGAACATGGGGGTTTTCCAGTCTGAGAAATAACCTACCCAGAAAAAAAAAATCAGTAAGAAATGAGGCTGAGGTGAGGGGTTAATCACTGATGGTTCCTGTGTTGGTTTAGGATCAAAATTGCTTTTATTTAAGAACCTGTGTGCTTTCTCAGCCATTTCTAAGGGAAGCTCAAGGGCCCCAGCCTCAGGGAGAACTGATAAAATCTAAAACTACTCAGAGTGGTAAAGATACCCAAGGACTTGAGCTGAGGATTCTAAATATAGTGGACAAAGCCACACTTAAGCCAAAGAATTTTTAAAAATAACAGCATTATTTTGTTTGATTTTACCACAAACAGGTCTGACTTCCCTGTTGGGAGCAAGTTATTTTTCTGTCTTAGCAGGAAGCTGACAATGCTGACCTATGCCTCAGAGAGTGGAGTTCTTCAACACAGAGGTCGTGGCTGAAATGTGGGTGAGGTAGACATCATCCTTGGCTCAGGCAATGCCTATCCCAACACACATATGCTCATCTTCTTGTCCTGCAGCTCATGAACCTTGCAGAGCTTTGTCCCAGGAGTCCTCCTGGGATGGAGCATCACACAAGGTAGTTTCTAACAAGCTGTAGACGTGAACATGAACAGCGAGAGACAGCTGCCAGCTGGGAAAGGCGAGCAGATGCAGGACCAGCGTTGTCCAGTTCTGGGACATCTGTGGGGAAGCTGTTCTCATGTCCTCTTTCTTCCCTCCTGCAATGATCTCAGTGCTTATGAGGACACACATGTTTCCAATGAGCTTTCGGCTGGTTGCTACGTTACATCCAGGCCCGGTGCCAGCAACCTCACAGTGACTGTGTGAGTTTCCTTGTAAGGATTAAATAGACTCTACTCGACTTAAAGTACACTGTGTAATCTGAAAATTGGAAATAGCCAAAACTTGATATTCCAAGTAAGGACACTAGACAAACTGGGAAAGAAATGCATGAGAGGATGTCTTAAGAAGGATAAAACATCTTTGTTCGACCACACAAGGGTGACACATGTTGATCTGCTTTTCTGGTATTGGAGAGAGAGGAAGTGGTACATCATAGCTAGTTTTTCTTTCTTCTACACCCTCTTATTCCCTTGCTCAGATAGCAGTCTGTAAAGCACCTGTCCACTTTCATCTGATCTTGAAATGTTGGTTGTTACTACTGACAGCAGATCTGGCTCACCCACTGATTATAAGTCCTAGCCTCTTGACTTTTGGGCACACACAGTCCTTTCCTGTGGCTTTTCTAATTATTTTCAAAATTTCCCTGGGCTAGACTCCATCCAGTGGACCTTTCTGACAAAGATTGAGCAGTCTTGGGTCTGCACCTTTTCCCTGGGATGATGTCACTTAGAATACAGGGACTCTGGAGACTTGGCCTTCCAGAATGAAATGTCAGGCAAAGGTGCATCCCAATGGATGTTGTGTTTGAGTGAAATGCCATTGTTGCAACCTAGATATTTCTAAATTTGCAAGCTAAATTTGAAAGTCAAGTATTTTGTGACCTTTTCTGTGAGACATGAAGAAATGTGTATTCACTCTAGGCTCTCTCTTCCACAGCCAGCCTTGGTAGACTGAAAAAGGTAAGGACTTAGCTGTCAGAGAGAACGAATTTCTAATGCTCTGTTATAAAAAAAGCAAATATTTTTGCTTGCATTCAAAGTATGAAGTAATACATCTTATAAATAAAATGTTTTTATTTTCTAGGATTAAAAAAAAAAAAATCTTGGGAACTCGTGAGGGAGCCATCTTGGGTCCCAGATCGCTCAGAGACCAGTCTGCACAGGTCAGCTTGAGGACTGCAAAAGGTGACTAAGCAGACTGCAGAAGCAACACAGCTTCTGGGACAAGCCCAGTTTCGGGCTCTAGACATCCAGGCACCTTCACCACCTGAGGAGAGGTATCTGCCCGGGAGGGCTTTCCCTACCAGAGCTGGTGAGGGAGCCAACTGGAGTCCCAGGTCCCACAGAGACCAGTCTGCTCAGGTAAGAGTGTGGACTGCAGAAGCGACAGAGCTTCTGGGACAGGCAGAAGCAACAAAGCTTCTGTAACAGAACCAGTTTCAGGCTCCAGACATCCGGGCACCTTCCCAGCCTGAGGAGAGGTGTCTGCTGGAGCTTGTGAGGGAGCCAACGTGGGTCTTAGGTCATGGGTCATGGGTCCCTCAGAGACCAGTCTGTGCAGGTGAGCATGCAGGCAGCAGAGGCAACACATCTTCTGGGACAGGCCCTGTATCGGGCCTTCATCTTTAGCCAAGAGGCAGGTCTGAACACCAGACCTCAGTGCACTTTCCCTGCAAGAGGAGAGCTAGAGACTACTCTGACCACTGAGACACAGGAGAGAGCTGGACTCCCAGGACTGCTGACAGAGGCTAACAGAATCAGAGGAGGAACAAGCTCCAAACAGAGACATCTATAACAACTAACTCCAGAGATTACCAGATGGCAAAAGGCAAAGAAAAGAACAGAATCTTAATAACAGAAAACAAGACCACTCACCATCATCAGAAGCCAGCACTCCCAACTCAGCCAGTCCTGAATACCCCAACACACCCAAAAAGCAAGACTCAGATTAAAAATCATATCTCATAATGCTGATAGAGGACGTTAAAAAGGACATTAAGAAGGACATTAATAACTCACTTAAAGAAATACAGAAGATCACTGCTAAAGAAGTAAAAGTCCTTAAAGAGGAAACACAAAAAAAATCCCTTAAAGAAATACAGGAAAACACAACCAAACAGGTAATGGAATTGAACAAAACCATCCAGGATCTAAAAAGGGAAGTAGAAACAATAAAGAAAATCCAAAGTGAGACAACTTTGGAGATAGAAGCATTAGGAAAGAAATCAGGAACCATAGATGTGAGCATCAGCAACAGAATACAAGAGATGGAAAAGAGAATCTCAGGTACAGAAGATTCCATAGAGAACAAGGGCACAACAATCAATGAAAATGCAAAATGCAAAAAGATCCTAACTCAAAAGATCCAGGAAATCCAGGACACAATAAGAAGACCAAACCTACTGATAATAAGAGTAGACAAGAATGAAGATTTTCAACTTAAAGGGCCAGCAAATATCTTCAACAAAATAATAGAAAACTTCCCAAACCTAAAGAAAGATATGCCCATGAACATACAAGAAGCCTGCAGAATTCCAAATAGACTGGACCAAAAAAGAAATTCCTCTGGACACATAATAATCAGAACAACAAATGCAGTAAATAAAGATAGAATATTAAAAGCAGTAAGGAAAAAAGGTCAAGTAATATATAAAGGCAGGTCTATTAGAATTACACCACATTTCACACCAGAGAATATGAAAGCCAGAAGATCCTGGACAGATGCTATACAGAACCTAAGAGAACACAAATGCCAGACCAGGCTACTATACCCAGCAAAATTCTCTATTACAATAGATGGAGAAATCAAATTATTACATGATAAAATCAAATTAACATCAATGGATTCATTCCCCAATAAAAAGACATAGACTAATAGATTGGCTACATACACAGGACCCAACATTTTGCTGTTTACAGGAAATCCACCTCAGGTAAAAAAACAGACCCTACCTTAGGGTAAAAGGCTGTAAACCAATTTTCCAAGCAAGTGGTCCGAAGAAAAAAGCTGGAGTAGCCATTCTAATATCAGATAAAATTGACTTCCAACCTAAAGTTATCAAAAAAGACAAGGAGGGGCACTTCATACTCATCAAAGGTAAAATCAACCAAGATGAACACTCAATTCTGAATATCTATGCCCAGAATACAAGGGCAGCCACATTCATTAAAGAAACTGTAGTAAAGCTCAAAGCACACGTTGCACTTCACACAATAATAGTGGGAGACTTCAACATGCCACTCTCACCAATGGACAGATCTTGGAAACAGAAACTAAACAGAGACACATGGACACTAACAGGAAGTTATGAAACAAATGGATTTAATAGATATCTACAGAACATGTTATCCTAAAATAAAAGGATATACCTTCTTCTCAGTGCCACATGGTACCTCTTCCAAAACTGGCCATATAATTGGTCACAAAACAGGCCTCCACAAATACAGAAATACTGAAATTATCTCATGCATCCTATCTGACCACCATGGACTAAGGCTGATCTTCAATAAGAACATAAATAACAGAAAGACAACATTCACGTGGAAACTGAACAACACTCTACTCAATGATTCCTTGGTCAAGGATGAAAAAAAAAAAAAAGAAATTAAAGACTGTCTATAGTTTAATGAAAATGAAGCCACAATATACCCAAACTTATGAGACACAATGAAGGCAGTCCTAAGAGGAAAACTCATAGCCCTGAGTGCCTCCAAAAATAAACTAGAGAAAGCATAAACTAGCAGCCTGACAGCACACCTAGAATCTCTAGAACTAAAGGAAGTAAATTCACCTAAGAGGAGTAGACAGCAGGAAATAATCAAACTCAGGGCTGAAATCAACCAAGTGGAAACAAAAAGAACTATTCAAAGAATCAACCAAACCAGGAGCTGGTTCTTTGAGAAAATCAACAAGATAGATAAACCCTTAGCCTGACTCACTAGAGGGGGCAGAAGGACATTATCCTAATTAACAAAGTCAGAAATGAAAAAGGAGACATAACAACAGAACCTGAGGAAATCCAAAACAGCATCAGATCCTACTACAAAAGGCTATACTCAACAAAACTAGAAAACCTGGATGAAATGGACAACTTCCTAGACAGATACCAGGTACCAAAGTTAAACCAGGATCAGATTAACAATCTAAACAGTCCCATTTCCCCTAAAGAACAGAAGCAGTCATCAATAGTCTCTCAACAACAACAACAACAAAAAAAGCCCGGGACCAGATGGGTTTAGTGCAGAGTTCTATCAGGCCTTCAAAGACCTAATTCCAACTCTCCTCAAACTATTCCACAAAACAGAAACAGAAGGTACTCTACCCAATTCATTCTATGAAACCAGAGTTAGTCTGATACCTAATCCACACAAAGATCCAACAAAGAAAGAGAACTTCAGACCCATTTCCTTTATGTATATTGATGCAAAAATACTTATTAAAATTCTCAATAACCAAATCTAAGAACACATCAAAATGATCATCCACTATGACCAAGTAGGCTTCATCCCAGGAATGCAGGGATGTTTTAATATATGGAAATCCATCAACATAATCCACTATATAAACAAACTCAAAGATAAAAACTACATGATCATCTCTTTAGATGCTGAGAAAGCATTTGACAAAATCCAACACCCTTTCGTGATAATAGTCTTGGAAAGATCAGGAATTCAAGGCCCATACTTAAACATAATAAAAGCAATATACAGAAAACCAGTTGACAACATCAAACTAAATGGAGAGAAACATGAAGCAGTCCGCTAAAATCAGGGACTAGACAAGGCTGCCCACTTTCTCCCTAGCTGTTCAATATAGTACTTGAATTCCTAGTCTGAGCAATTAGACAACAAAATAAGACCAAGGGGATACAAATTGGAAAGGAAGAAGTCAAAATATCACTCTTTGCAGATGATATGATAGTATATATAAGTGACCACAAAAATTCCACCAGAAAACTCCTAACCCTGTTAAACAGCTTCAGTGCAATAACTGGATATAAAATTAACTCAAACAAATCAATGGCCTTTCTCTACATAAAGGGTTAACGGGCTGAGAAAGAAACTAGGAAACCACACCCTTCACAATAGTCACAAATAATATAAAATACCTTGGTGTGACTCTAACTAAGGAAGTGAAATATCTATATGACAAGAACTTCAAGTCTCTGAAGAAAGAAATAAAAGAAGATCTCAGAAGATGGAAAGATCTCCCATGCTCATGGATTGGCAGGATGAATATTGTTAAAATGGCTATCCTGCCAAAAGCAATCTACAGATTCAATGCAATCCCCATCAAAATATCAACTCAATTCTTCACTGAGTTAGAAAGGGCAATTTGCAAATTCATCTGGAATAATAAAACCTAGTATAGCAAAAACTATTCTCATCAATAAAAGAACCTCTGGGGGAATCACCATGCCTGACATTAAGCTGTAGTACAGAGCAATTGTGATAAAAAACTGCATGGTACTGGTACAGTGACAGAAATGTAAATCAATGGAATATAAATGAAAAATCAGAAATGAACACACGCAGCTTTGGTCACTTGATCTTTCACAAGGGAGCTAAAACCATCCAGTGGAAAAAAGACAGCATTTTCAACAAATGGTGCTGGCACAACTGGAGGTTATCATGTAGAAGAATGTGAATTGATCCATTCTTATCTCCTGTACAAAGCTAAAGTCTAAGTGGATCAAATACCTCCACATAAAACCAGAGACACTGAAATTTATAGAGGAGAAAGTGGGTAAACAGAACAGCTTGTGCTGTAAGATTAAGAATTGACAAATGGAACCTTATAAAATTGCAAAGCTTCTGTAAGGCAAAAGACGCTGTCAAGAAGACAAAAAGGCTACCAACAGATTGGGAAAGGATTTTCAACAATCCTAAATCTGATAGGGGATTAATATCCAATATCTACAAAGAGCTCAAAAAGCTGGACTCCAGAAAAACCAAAAACCCCATTAAAATTGGGGTACAGAACTAAACAAAGAATTCTCAACTGACGAATAAGGAATGGCTGAGAACCACCTAAAAAAAAGTTCAACATCCTTAATAATCAGGGAAATGCAAATCAAAACAACCTTGAGATTCCACCTCACACCAGTAAGAATGGCTAAGATAAAAAATTCAGGTGACAGCAGGTGCTGGCAAGGATGCGGGGAAAGAGGGAACACTCCTCCATTTCTAGTGGGATTGCAAGCTTGTGCAACCACTCTGGAAGTCAGTCTGGTGGTTCCTCAGAAAATTGGACATAGTTCTACCAGAGGATCCAGCAATACCTCTCCGGGGTATATACCTGAAAGATGTTCCAACTGGTAATAAGAACACATGCTCCACTATGTTCATAGCAGCCTTATTTATAATAGCCAGAAGCTGGAAAGAACCCGGATGTCCCCCAACAGAGGAATGGATTCATAAAATGTGGTAAATTTACACAATGGAGTACTACTCTGCTATTAAAAACAATGAATTTATGAAATTCTTGGGCAAATGGATGTATCTGGAGGATATCATCCTTAGTAAGGCAACCCAATCACAAAAGAAGTCACTAGATTTGCACTCACTGATAAGCAGATATTAGCACAGAATCTTAGAATACCCAAGATACAATATGCAAAACACAAGAAAATCAAGAAGAAAGACCAGCTTGTAGATACTTCATTCCTCCAAATAGGGAACAAAATACCCCTGAAAGGAGTTATAGAGACAAAGATTGGAGCTAAGATGCAAGGAAGGACTATCCAGAGACTTCCCCACTTGGTGATTCATCCTATAATCAGTCACCAAAGTCAGACACTATTGCATAGGACAGCAAGAGTTTGCTGAAGGGACCCTGATTCGTATGAGGCTATGCCAGTGCCTGGCAAATACAGAAGTGGATGCTCACAGTCAGCTACATGATGGAACACAGGGCCCCCAATGGAGAAGCTAGAGAAAGTACCCCAGGAGCTGATGGGGTCTGCAACCCTATAAAAGGAACAAAAATATGAACTAACCAGAACCCCCAGAGCTCATGTCTCTAGCTGCATATGTAGCAGAAGAAGGCCTAGTTGGCCATCATTGAGAAGACAAGCCCCTTGGTAATGCAAACTTTATATGCCCCAATACAGGGAATGTCAGGGCCAAGAAGTGGGAGTGTATGGGTAGGGAATCGGGGCGGGGGGTGTAGAGGGAACTTTTGGGATAGCATTTGAAATGTAAATTAAGAAAATATCTAATAAAAAAATCTATAGAAGCTCTGTGGTAGGGTATGTGTCTGGAATTGGTAAGGCCTTGGATCACACACACACACACACACACACACACACACACACACACACACACACTTCACCCAAACCAACTTTTTGTCATGATCTTAGCCACCTCTAATATTCCATCATCACAACAAACTAATGAGACAACCAAATTCATTCCTATCTGTACAGAAATGGCTCTAGCTCAAATGACCCCTTCAGTTTTCCTACAAAGAGAGACTGAGAAACTTCATCTCCCATCCATACTCTGGGCTTCTCTCATGATACAGCTTTCTGTTTCCCTAAGGGAAGATTGCGAGTCATATATGAGAAGATAAGGGACTGTGCTTAGCTCTTCCATTGCTAGGTGACTGATCAAGTGCTAATCTCACTGAAATTTAGATGGCACAGTGGTCAAAAGGCCAAAAGAGTAGCAGATCCCTCAAGACAGTTAAAATCTGCAAGGTACTCCATCAACTTTCTCACTGTGTCCTTCTTCTCCATAAAGCAATTCTTCACAGAGAAGTCTGTTTGTTCTCCACATTCTGACTCGACGAGTCTTAGGGAAAATACATCACAGATAGGATTTAAGGTCCAGAAAAAAGTAACACAGGCCTTACAGACTTGGATTTGGATTCAAAGGGAGCTCTGGCTGACCTGTGCCTCAACCACCCTTTCTGCTGTACTTTGCCTCTGCTAGGCTCCTATGCCTTTTCCTCCTCCTCTTGGGACCCTTTCAGTTACTTCCTTCTCTATGAGTCTTTTCTTCCCTCTCTTCATTCTAGATGTAAACTATCTGGCATACGATCCACTCCTACAGATATTTATTCTGGGTAACCATTCTAAGAGTTTCTTTGTTGTCTCAAGTTACTGTTTTCTGCTAAACATTTTTTTCCTTAAACTTTTGAAACCTGTAAACAGATTTTTTTCTACAATAAGCAAAATAATCTAAGCCCTTTACTTTTAATGTTTTTTTATACTGTCCTATATAAGCAAGACTAGCTTCAAACTCATTTTTTTAGGCAAGAATAATACTGATGTCCTGATCTACACTTCCACTTTCCAAGTGATGGGATTTCAGGTTTCCATTCACATGTGACCCCTTAAGTTTGCCTCAAGTACACAAATCACTCTCATTGCTAATTTAATTGTTTTCTCTCTCTGAGAATTATGTATATATCTTTCTGGTTCTTCTTCCTTCCTATGAGTAAATTATTTACTTATTTCCTATAAGTAAATTCATTTCAACTGAATACGTTACTTTGAAGTCCAGCTATGTACAGAACTCTATCACAGGTTTTATAACAGTTAAGTATTAAAAAGTTATAAACTATTCAGATAGAAATATGTAACAATTAATTGTAGCAAATTATAATGTAAGAAATGCCTAAGAATGGAAGATTAATCTTAATTTAAGACAGATAATGGGATACACATGCAAAAAGCTACCTGATAGAAAACTTACAAACTGGTCACACATCTTAAAAATATTGTCGTTAATTTTAATTTAAAAACACAAGATGAAAATTAATTGTAATTCGAAAGTTCTTCTATCTGTAATAAACTGAAAAATAGGACAGTGTTACTACCATTGTGAAAGCTAGTCAGATTTATATATGTCTAAGGGATCAAGAGATTCTGTATATTATTTAATAAAAAATTAACCACATTTTCATTACAGAACAAAACTTTTCTTTTTCTCTTTTTCTTCCTTTCTTCCTTTCTTCCTTCCTTCATTTCTTTCTTTCTTTCTTTCTTTCTTTCTTTCTTTCTTTCTTTCTTTCTTTCTTTCTTTTTATTTTCTTTTTTCTTTCTTTTCTTTTTTTTTCTCTTTTCTTGGTCTTGTGTTTGCTAAACATGTAAAAAGTATCACTGAAGCAGACCTCAAGCGTTTCGTGTCAGTTTTTACTAAGTAAAAGTCAGTGTCTGTGTGTGTAGTTTTAAAAACAGACTACTGCCTTAGCCTGTGAACTGTGGCCACACTACTAGCCCCTCCGGGCTCTCTTTTATTCTGTGCAGCTTTGTTGTGACCCAGCTTCTCTTTACTATCCGCCTTTGCTCTGGGATCAGCAGCATTTAAGCTTCCAGTCCTTTGAATCCTTGGATAAAGGACACATAGATAGCTTTATTGTTGTAGAACTTGCCAGCTAGCACAGTTGTTGGGCCCAGAATCTCCTGCCTGGAAAGGCATATGCTCTCACAATTATTATCTAAGTTTTTCTTCCTGCCCTAAACATATCCTCTAATTTGTATAGGCTAGCCCCCACTAATCTCCTCTGCTCCCTCCTGTAACAAGGGAAGGCTGCAGGACCTAGCCGCCCCAAGGCATTGCATGACTGCTGCTTTCAGTTTGTTCCAAGCATGGCAAAAAAGCCTCTCCATTTCCCTGCATCTGCCTTTTCATCCTGGGACCTGAAAGTCCCACCTATAACTTCTGCCCAACAATTGGCTCCTGGCCTTTATTGACAAAATTAAGAACCAATTAGGGAACTAGATCTAGTATCAGCACCCCGCGCCCCCACAAGTGTCATATGGAAAGCTTGCAAATTGGTTTCTTTAATAGACAATAGGAGGGTATCTAGCACACATTCCTTCAAAAAAAGAGAGAGAGAAAGGACAGGTATTGTCCTCCTACCTTAAATTCTTAAAATTTTGCAACAAGTGACCCCACTATACAGGATTCTACATTATAGTGAAGATTTAGACCATATTTTCCAGAGCTGCTAGCAGATACTCTAGTCACATCTTTCCTTGGTGGGCTCCCCTAAAATGATGTCAGTCTTCTGTGAGTGGTTTTGAATTTTAAAGTCACCATCATCATTATAGATACTCATATGCCTTTTACTAGCTCAATTAATGCCACCATCAATTTGTTGGAGATTTAGTAATTTTATTTTATGTGTTTGAATGTTTTGCCTACTTGTGTGCATGTATTCCACATCCTGCTACTACTGGAAATTAGAAGACAGTGTCAGATCCCCTGGAACTGGAGATCCAGACAGTTGTGTACTGACATGTGGGTGCTGGGAACTGAATCTGGGTCCCTTACAAGAAGTGAAATTTCTCTTAACTGCTAAGCTACCTCTCCAGCTACTCCCTACCGCTTCTTAAAGTTTGTGTCTTTTAGAAAGAAATAAAAATAATTTATATGGTGTTATTGAGATACCACAATTAATCTCAGGCAACTGACATGGTAACATTCTCATTGTGCTTAAAAACAAAACAAAACAAAACAAAACAAACCAGCAAGCAAACAGACAATGAAACCAAAAAGGTCATAATAAATTTAAACAAGGTCAATTTTGTTACTAATTTTTTTCCCTGAAGGAGGTGTGACCAACGTCTGTCCACTCTTCCTAAGATCCTAGTGACAAGTGAAAATAGGACCCCATAATACTTTACCCTGTGGACAGAAAGAGTTTATGAGCCTAAATACAGAGCATGGGTAAAGGGTTATTTACAGACGTGTAATGGGTGGTCCCCAAACACGTGTACCATCATGGATGATGACATACTTCTTGCTACATATGGAGCCCAATTCCGCTAGTCCTCTGCAATGCAGCTGCTCCTACAGAGACTCCTCCTACAACCAACTGCAATTATAGAAAACTTGCAAACTAATTTAAGAGTTTGGGGTTTTGGATCTTCTTCTTATTTAAATAATAAAGCCATTTAAGGAAGTGATAAAGCCACACAGAACAATACAGGAATCCTTTGTGCTCCTGTCTCAATCTTCTGAAATGTATCTTACTTTTCTAGATTTGACAGTGCTTCCCCTTGTGAGGATAAGTTTCAGGATCTGATGGAACAGGTGACATCATGTTGAGTCACAAAAAGTTGTACTGGGAAAGAAAGAAACAAGATTTGATGATACAAATTGACCTTTGGAGTTAAGACCTGCTTAGACCAGAGAGGCCTAAGTATACTGAGAACATGTCAGTAATGTTTTCATGCAGCAGCAGATTCTTGCAAATTGCATTGTGACATGATGATATATTTCTCATTACATACACTTCTCAGGCATCAATATTTGCCATTTATGATTTTGTCAGCAAACATCTTATGCTATGAAATAAATGCAGAGAATAAACCAAATTAGGTATTTTATGATGGATACTGATTTCACCATCAATGCTGCCAATAAATGTAAACAGGCATTTAAGATGTTTGTGAAATATTATTGTGTGGTCACAAAGGTACAAATGCCTTTATTGGTATAGAAATGCTAGTGTGGTGATAAAGCTGTCAAAAGAGTTCAGGAGTGCTTCCTGCTTCTGAGACGCTAGAAAGTACTTCATGAAAGTGTGTTTCAAGAGTAAATTGTCAAGCAAAGAAACTATAATAAAGGTGTGTGTGTGTGTGTGGTAAAAATTACACACCATCACAAAGATTTTCATCAGCCACTTCCATCTCTGTTGATTTTGGGATGGAACTTGGGTTTGGTCAAGCTAAGGGTGTTAGTGTTTGTCAGGTTATGTGGCTGATGTTCCAGGTTTCCATTTATAACAAAGGCAGGTCCACTGCTCCTGGCATGTGCAAGAACTTATAATAAAACAGATATGCTTTGTCTACATATAAACAGAATAATCCAAATCCTTAACAAGTGCTCTTCAACATTTTTTTTCTCTTTAATGTGTTAGTTCTTATAGAAAGACAACAGTTATTCATAGTCAGTCAAATAGTGAGGAATGGAAACCCAACTAAAAGAAAATTTATTGAGTTACATTAGCAGAACTTTTACATGAATAATGAAGACAGCCTCCCAAACAAATAAAAGAGAGTGAATTTTAAATCTTGGTTTAAAAAAGTGACAGTGCCAAAGGTCTCTTGTTAGACACTCTGCCACATTGCATACGGTCTTAATACCTACCCAGTGGATTATGCCAGCTATGGGCTAATAGCTAAATTGAGAGGGAGGGAGGGAGGGAGGAAGGGAGGGAGGGAGACAGAGAGACAGAGAGAGAATTTCAGAGCAGACAGTGCAAGTATATTTATCTGAAAAAACAAACAAACAACTCATCACTCATACTGTATTGTGAGTTCCAGACTTTTATCTAAAAAAAAAAAAATCAAGCAACCAACAAAGAATAACATCTCTTTAGAGTATGCCAGTCCTAGGGGATGTGGTATTATGAAAATTACTGAGTCTAGAGATCCTCACATAGCCTATATAGCCTCATAAGTGAAAATATAAACATATGGACATCTGTAATAGCTTGAGGGCATTAAACAGATGTGGTGTGGTTCTTTCAAGTATTTATTCACAGTATCAAATATCCATATATTTTGTTTCTTTAGAAGAAATACTATCACTATGAAGAAATAACCACAGAAGAGAATTTTGGTTCCTGTTGCTCTCATAACTAATAATTATAAACAATTGGCACTGGAGAGGTGGAAAGTCTTCTAGTCACATGGGAAGGTGAAAGCATAGCAGATGTCATCTATGCTGACTGTCTACTAGGAGAGACACACCTGACACATAAGGTCATGAAAATCAGGGGTACACATGCAATTAAAACACAAAAGCAATTTCAAACACAAGAACATTCGCTTCCATGTAAAACAATTTTAAAAATGAATACAATTTTATAGGTCAAAAACACTGAGCTATGCAACATTGCAACAAACAGATTCTCTGACTTGGTGATTTTAGGGGTTGTAGCTATCCTTCACAGTTCTGAGTCACTGCTAAATTACATTTTTCTAGATTGTACAACTTCTGTTCAAGTAGCCCCAGCTGCATTAAAAACAAACTTTAAATTGTGAAATAAAAATCAGTTAAAAAGGTAAGTTCAAAGAAGAGTATTTAAGTAAAACTCCTGTACTGAGCCAAGTCTGTTCTGCATGTCTTACAATAGCCACTAATAAGTAAGTTCACAGAAACCAAATATGTGGAGGATAGGCTGACTCAGGTGAGCCTCGGATGACCCTTCTCATCCTCTCTTCTGAGGGACTCTCAGTAGTCCATGGGCCTGATGTGATGTACTCTCACTAGAAAGCATAGCTGATCACATGAAGTTGGCCCCATGTGCAGTGGGATGTACTGACTGTTCAACACAAATACTTTTATGTGAATGTAAATAATCCCCATGTGTATAAGTAAGAGATAAAAAGAGAGTTTTATTCCACCACTCTTTACAAGCAAAATTCTACACATTGGCTTCCCCCACCCAATATAACAAAAAAAAAATTTTAAAATATCTCTCATCCCAAACAGTAATTCAATACAAAGCTGAATGAAGAACTGGTCTACTAATGACAATTTCAGAAAATGAGTGCCACACACTGGAGTTGTGTATCATAATGTCAGTCATGTGTGTATTTATCATGTTCAGATTCATCAGTTTAAAAAACCCAGACAGCATATAAGTGAAACATACTGGAACATTTCCATTATTAACAGCAACAAGGAAACATAAATATAACCTCCTCTTCCACCCAGGGTGTGCTTAGAAAGATTTGTAATGCATCTCATTATTGTGTTCACAGGAAATATTCACAAGGAAATTTAAAATAGAGTACAGCAAGTTGATTCATTTCTGTTCTTTTCCCACATTACTTCTGATGCTGATGCAGCATTGAAATGATTTTAACAATTTATTTTAGTCAATGAAACTAGTATCTTTTTTAAAGGAGTGAACTATAAAAACTTTTTAAATGCATGAACAATAATAGTAATGCATTGGCTTGGATTCTCTGCATTCCAAAATGTTTTTGTACATAATATTAATACACATTAAAGTTGGGGTACAAGAATGATTTGCCCAGAGAGTGTTGTTGTCTTTGTATTTCTCCATTTTCAAAAACTCTGGAAAAACAGATCATCTCAGCCAAAAATCCTTTCAAAAAGGAATCAAAGTTTAGTGTGTTGTCTTTTACGTATTTTTAAATGCATAGAAATTGGCTTGTGCTATTTATCTCCTGAGGCTACAGTAATATGTTTTGCTATCATATTTTAGATATAAAGAGATGGCTACTAGGACACTCAGAATTCCATCTGAGCTCTTGTTTAATTTTTTGGCCTTTAGGTAAATTACTCTTTTCTCTGAGCCTTGGGTTCCTAATCTACAGAATGGGGAAAATTCTGATAGTTCTCTGCAGTAGCTCTACCAGGGCCTCTCAGGTTATGTAAGATAGATATTGATAGTTTCTGTACTCTGCACTCCTCTCACGCTTGTCCCCTCTCAGGGTATCTCTAGCAGGTGATAGCAAAAGCTCAGACAGATTTCTACCATCCATTGAACACTCTGCTCTTTGACACTCAAGGATGACATTCATCTCTAAGAAACCTCATAGGATGTTCCTTGTATACTTTCCCTCATATCAAGCCCTTGTAATCTCTTCTGAAAAAAATGAGGTTTCTTGTAGCTGATAGAGATGGTAGGCTCTAAAGTTGTGATACTGGACTGTTAGCCTACTGGGTTTCCCTGACTCACATAGAACATCCAAGCAACCACTCGGGTGCCAACATTCTTGATCAACATATTTGAAATGCACCTCATTCTAGCAGTATGAATTTACTACTGGACTCTTATGTTAAGTAATGAACTGCTGCGTGAATACAGCACACCAAGATATCTGAAAAACTGCTTTAAGTCAGGAATCTGGATTAATAATCCTATTTTTAATCTATAAATTAATTACCACTGGAATAGGCACAGTTTATTAGAAACTTGAACTGTTTACTAAATATCTTTGGATTAAAATTAAAATTAATATATCAATATTATGTCTATGATAAAACATTTTAAATAAGATTACAGCTAATTAAGTGCTATATTATATGCTGTGAGAAAATTTAAATGAAACATTTAATAAATACCTACTGAGAGCCAAAAATTATGAAGTGGTCTTCATAGTTTTAAAAAAGGTAATGAGGAAATTACCATAAAAATTACTAATTCGTTTTCACACCATATTGAAAATTGCTGTTCTAGCAATATGATGTCAATAAATTATTACAACAAAAGAATAATTAACATTTTGTCACATGAGATTGATACTGCCAATTGTCTTAGATTGCTTTGTGTCACTGGATTAAACATTCTGACCAAAAGCAACTTCAGGAGGAGGGAATGTGTATTCATTCCATGTCCCTGTCATGGTCCATGTATTTATTAATGTCCATTTGGTAAATTGGGATCTTCAATATAAGTTGAAATTTCTTGTTTTGTTTCATTTTTTGTTTTTGCTTTTGCTGTAAAGAGGTTGATTTCTTTGACTGAACTTGTAATTATATTATTACCCTTCATTAAATCTAGGACTTCAGAAACATAAACTGTATCATGTTGTTTACCATTATGAATGATGAGATTGTGTACGAATGTTTATCTATGACTGTGTGTATGCACATGCGCTAACTGTATATTGAAATTCTTTCCCATCAAATCTAGTGAGAACAGAATGTATATATATATATATATATATATACACATGCTGTGCAAATCACCAAAAGGTCTGAAAAAGAATATTTAATATCATTGCCTTAATTTCTGTTTAGTTGCTGTGAAGAGACACCAGAAGCAAGGCAACTCTTTCTAAACAAAGCATCTTATTGGGAATGTTCTTACAGTTTTAGAGGTTTAGTTCATGAGCATCATGGTAGGAAGCAGACAAACATGACACTGAGAAATTTACTGCATCTGATCCCTAGGCAGCAAAAGGAGAGAGAGAGAGAGAGAGAGAGAGAGAGAGAGAGAGAGAGAGAGAGAGAGAGAGAGAGAGAGAAGACTGGGCCTGGAGTGGGCCAATGAAACAAAGACCACTCACCATGACACATTTCCTTCTTCAAGGTTCTGATCTTGATCTCACCAGGACACACCTCCTAATCGTTCTGATCTTCTCAAACATTTACTGGTTACTAAGCATTCACATATTTGAACTTATGTTACACATATCCCAATGTAGGGCTTGACAGGTCGAAAGGCCTAAAAGCACTCATGAGACACAGAGTTTCAAAAAGAACTCATCTCCTGGGAAGACATTCTCACAACCCGTATATCCCTGCATTTGTCTGGCATATAGATCCACACAGTCATTAGTAGGATTTTTATTATAAGCATCGAATGTATCCTGACATAAGCTAAGCCTTCCAGCAGTCCTAGAGAATTCTTGATTTTCAGTGGGAATTCAGAAAACTATCTAGAGACAGGGAAACTATTTCGCATTACATAGAAAGGAGCCAAAGCAGCTCAGAGCTGGTCTGCAGAATGTTTGCTAGGGACAATAGCTTTAGGCAATAGATGGATTTCCCACTGAGAAAGGAGTCTTCACTACAGCCAGGTATAGCAGACTACATTGCAGATTAGAAGCAAGTTGGTAAACTCTTCTGATAAATGGATATTCCTTACAGATACTTAAAAGTACAGCCAAGTTACCTTCATATGCAAGAATCTACCTGGGCCTAGGAAATAGGGGGCTGTGGTAATACGGAACCCCCTGGTGCTAGTCCTCACAAGGCTCAACGGAGTAGCACAAATTGTGACTAGCTTGTGAAATCCTTACTTGTCATTAGCTGATCCTAGGCAGAGCTGTTTATTATTTACTGTAAATATTGCCTGGTTCCTGTAAGTCCTTTTGATGTATTCATTCCTTTTGTATTGGTGGATGTATCTCTCCTCTGGTTTCTTGTTACCCTGCTGTATAAAAACATTTGATGCTCAATCTTACAATTACAATCAGATCCATACTCCCTTGTGTTTGTCTGTTTGTCACTCACCGAATTCTTGCCCACTTGCTTCAGAGAACTCGTGCCACGCAGACAAGGGGCCTAAGAGGGTCTGCGTCAAACTTATGGGTCCATTCTTATTGAAACTACCATTGTCGTCCTGGAACTACAAGCTGAAGCCACAAGGAGATATTCCTTGACATGTGTTGGTCAGAATGTGAAAGAGAGTGTTCTTTTGGGGGGGGGGGCTGCAGGTAGAACTGGAAATTAGTATATTCACAATGGAAATAAATCTAGAAGTTACTTAAAGATTAAAACCACCATATACTACAGGGATCCCACTTCTGGATACTTGGCCAGAGGAAATGAGCTCAGGAAGTCAAAGAGACAACTGTATCCTCACACTTACTGCATCAGTATTTACAACAGTCCAGATATAGCATAAACTTGAGTATCCACCAAGAAGTGAACAGGCTAAACCAACGTGATACATATGTATGTATACTACTCATCATTAAACAAGATGGAAATTATGTTTTTTGCTTGTCTAAATGTAGATGAACCTGGGCACATTATGCTAAATGAACAAAGTCCAGCCTAGAAACCTGGTTTATTTTATATGTGTAGCCTAAAAAATGTCAAGCTGTCATAAGCAGAGGGTGGAAGGATGGTTGCAGGTGATTTTTGTACTGGGGCCAATGTGGAGGTGTTGGGCAAAGTCAACAACATTTTAATCAGTCAGAACTTCATTTATTGGTGATTTATTTTATAGTATGCCGAGTGTAATTAATACTAATGCTCCTACAGGTGAGGATTGCTGATGGTAGATGAGGAATGTGCTTGTCACACATAAAATGATGAGAATGTGGAATGGTCTGTTATTGGCTCGCTCAATCATTTGTAGTGTAAACATCTATCAAAAGATTGTGCTGTGAACAAAAAGTGTACATATTTAATTCAGCAATCATACCTTAATAAAAATGAAAAAAAATCAACAGAACTTTTATTTCTTTGCCATCTTTCACAGTAGAAAGCAAGGTGAAGGAAAACAAAGCATTTGTGTGTGTCACTTATCAGTGCCCGTTCCTGTGGCTAGAATATTAGGCTCTAGATATCTAGCAGATATTTGCCAAGTTAATCATGGGAAAATTCAGTTTCTATCTTCTGTCTTTTTTTTTCTTTTATATTTATTCTCTTCTATATTTGGCCTATAATGATTGTCAGTGATATAACCATGTAGAGTGAATTTTAGAATCAGCCACTGTGAACTGGGAAGGAGGCTGCAGTTTTAAAAATATAGCAATGCCTTGAGCTTATCCAGATTAACTATGCCAATTTATTGGAAGAAATCATAAACAAACAAATGCTACTCAGCTGACTCTCCAGTCCATCGCTTATATTAGTGTTTTCCACCATGCAAGTATCTCAAGTCTGTCACCCATGCAATCTACACCCATATAGTCTTTGGCATCTTAGAAAGGCAGCGTCTCCTTCATAAGAAGGTATTTCATGTTCCCCTCATCTCCTCCCTGTTCCAGTCCCACCCAAGTCCCTCCCTCCCTCCCCTGCCAACCCATGACTGCTTTCTTCTTCCTCCCAAGTGGGATTCAGACATCATCACTTGGGCTTGTTAACCTTCTTGAGTTATGTGGATTGTATCCTGGGTACTCTGTACTTTTTGGCTAATATCCACTTATTAGTGAGTGCATACCATGCATGTTCTTTTTGGTCTGAGTTACCTCACTCAGGATGTTATTTTCTAGTTCCATCCATGATCAGGTATTGGGGATGGGGGGAACAGGACTAGAGGCCCGAGGGCCAACAGAAAGAATGGAAACAGGCAATCTCAGGAAGTAGGAGGTGGGGGAACCTTCTAGAATGTACCAGAGACATGGAAGATGAGAGAATCTTAGGACTTAAATGGGGGAACCTTAAATGAATTTCCCTACAGTGGGGAGAGGGAGCTTGTAGAGTCCACCTCCAACAGAAAGACAGGGCATCAAGTGGAGGGATGGGGTTGCCATCCCACAGTCAAAAACTCTGACCCAGAATTGTTCCTGCCTGAAAGAACTACAGGGACAAAAATGGAGAAGAGACTGAGGGAAAGGATGTCCAGTTACAGGCTCAAATTGGGATCTAGCTCAAGGGAATTCTCCAAAGCCTTACACTATTACTGATGCTATGGTGTGCTTACAAACAAGAACCTAGTATGACTGCTCTCAGAAAGGCCCAAAAAGCAGCTGAAAGCATCAGATGCAGATATTTACACTCAACCAATGGACAGAAGATGGTGACCCCTATATTCAAATTAGAGAAAAACTGGAAGAAGCTGAGAAGGAGGGCAACCTCATAGGAAAACCAGCAGTCTCAACTAACCTGGAGCCCTGAGATCGCTCAGACACTGAGCCACCAACCAGGTAGCATACACCAGCTGATACGAGGCCCCCCAACACATACACAGCAGAGAACCACTTGCTCAGCAGAGAAGATTCACCCAACCCTCAACAGACTTGAGGCCCCAGGGAGTGGGGAGGTGTGGTGGGGTGGGAGTGGGTGATGGGGACATCCTCTTAGAGATGAGCGTTGGGAGGAGGTATGGGATGTGGAACAATCATAGGGCAGAGCAGAAGGATGGATACTGACTGCACTGTAAAAAATTTTTTTAAAGAAAAAAAATGGAAGAAGATATTTCATTACTTGCTCAATAAGAGTCAGGTTCACAAAGGAAATCATTTATATCTCTTAAGGAGTAATATCCCAACATGCTTGCACAATATATACCAATGGACTGTGTGATTTTATCTTTGGTCAGTGAAGAAGGTAAACAAATTACAATGGTGTGAAATGGGAACAAATCTTAATTGCGATGGTTGGCATAGGGGAACAGAGATGCATCTGCGCACTTTTTCTTCACAGTATTATTATGTAAGAAAATAAACTACTGTAGTCCATAATTTTCTTCATATTCAGATAAAGTTTCCATATCAGTATATTAGTATTAGCAGAATACCATGGAGGGACTAATCACTGTGTGCTGTTAACTGTCTTAGCAACTTCTCTAGAATAGTGAGACACCTGTAAGTACATACCAGACCTCAGCTGCAATCCTAAGGTGGGCTGATCTTCTCCTGTCTCTTCCACTCCCACCCTGAGCACCGTTTCACATCCTCTCAGCCCTACCACTCTGGACCTCCCTGTTGGTTTATTTCAGCACCATAAACAGAGCAAACAACAGTCTGTTCACAACACTGCAGCATGTGAAAGATTGTTGGTTCTCTTCTGAGCTAGCGTCCTCTTTTATTCATGATTTCATTAAGTCGTGATTCTGTCCTCTTCACCCCCCTGAGAAGTTTTAATTAGTGAATTCAGGCCCTTTGGAAACAGATTGAAACAGGCTGAGAAATAATGACCTATTATCTACTGGATGATAACAGCTTGAGAACTAGGGTCAATTCTGTTCTTTATCTTCCCAGGAAATCCATCTCGACATCTCTAATGTGCTAAAAAACATTTTTTTCCTTGAGGGTGAAGAGAGCTATTAAGCGCACATTCTCATTCCATAAAGTTGAAAGCACTTAGTAGAATTAGAAGGGGGCAGTTTCCACAGCCAGACATCTGGACCTAGATGGTCTTATGTCCATACATGGAGAGAGCATCCAATAAAGCATTTCCCTGAAACAATCATTTAAGTTGCTTGGAATCAAAAATTGCCATGAAGAAAATATAGGCAAAGCAGGCCCATTGTTTTAAAATCTTTAACAATAAACAATTTCCCCCTTGAGTATGTCATAATTATTAAAATGTTAATGACATAAACCATTCTAAAAATGCCTTTACTCCCAAGATTTTATATCACTTAATTACACTCCTCAATAGGAAATTCAACATCATCCATAGATGTTTAAATTTCTAAAGAAATGATAATTCTGCCTTCAGTTTTTATAAAGTTTCCTTTCACATTTGAGCCAAGCATACACATGCAGAGCCATGCAGTTTAGGTACATATTTTAAAGCAGTGTATACTCAATTCAATCCAGACCCTTGACAATGTTGCGAACATATTATGGAAAAATGCTCTCCACAGTTTCTTTGTCAAGCAAGAATTTAAAAGATTCTAAGAGGATACACTAAATTGGATATGTAATAAATTAATCTGTCCACAAAGCAGATCTGACTCCAGTGGGAGGAAGGAATGTTTCATTCAGGAGCCAGTATGTATGACTCTGCCCTGAAATACAGATTCAAGTCACCTCAGATTCCATCTTCCAAATTGCCAACAGGTTTGTGAAATTTTTGTACATACAGAAGAAATGAGAGTCACAAATCAAGACAGTTTTCAAATACTTTTGGTGGAAACGTTAGGTAGTTGGGTGATATCCAAATGAGGAAATCTCTGCTGTAGAACTCAGGTGCTATGCAATGTGGTCTTCTTGGGGTTGGAAGAAGCTAGTAGTGTTTTACATTAGTACAAGCAAAATTGGTATATTCTACAAGATAATCTCAAGAATATTATGTGAGAGACACATAGTCAATAAGTGGGTAAAGGGTTAGATATAACTCAAGATTAAAAACTTGACTCTAGGTCTGCAACATTCCAACCCTCCACAGTGACAGAAGTCCAGTCAGTCAATCAGCCTTGCAGAATCTTTAACCCAACGGTGGCCTCTTTTATTATAGATACTTCAGCTCTCAGGTGTTTGAACATTCAGTCCCCAGCTGATGGTAATGACTGTGGTGGAGTCTTACTGGAAGAAGTGGATGACTGGGGCTGGCAGGGAGATTTCACTCCACTTCCCATTTCCCCTTTCCTCTTTGACTAGCCACTGCCATGCCTGCTGGCATATGGAAAACATCCACTATACACTAAGCCAGAGAAAATCTGCCCCCTTTAAATTTCTTCTTGGCAGATATTAGGTCACAGCAATGCAAAACATTGTGAACACAACCTGAGGTAATCCTGGGGCCTCATGTGTTTATCTCTGTTCTGACATAATTATCAGTATGTCTCCCATGTCTCCCACAAGTATCTTCAGATACACCCCTAGTTACTTGCTTACCCCCATAATTTAAACACGGTTTAAACTACCATTTTGCAACCTTATTTCACCCGGGAAACCCTTCTTCCCACAGCACTCTCCAACCTGCCGAAAATGTGCTGTTTACAGCTTTCCTAATTACTACTTAAGGATAATATCGTCCATTACTCTAATTTTATGAGAATTTATTGACATCTTTTTGGCAGTGACTATAAGACTCACTTTCAGATAGCAGATGCGATAGAAGAAAACTGAGACACATTGAGGCACGTGGGGAAGGAACATGAGTGTGCAGCCTTACCCCAGCTGAGGACACTGTTGAATTGGAGTCAAGGAACATCTGGTCCATCTGGCTGTAGTGAAGGGTAGAACCCCACCCCCAGGACAGCTGCACCACAACAAACAGACTAGCTGGATTACAGCCGCACTCTGTGGCAGCCTGATTCCTTTCCTTTGTTTGGAGATGATCCAAGTTTATCCAGTCCTTCCTTTCCATCACCCATAGACTACTGGTCAACATGAACAGCAGAGGGCTGACCAGCACTGAATGATGGATTCAGAGCCACGGGAAATTTCTGACCAACCGCCCTCGCCCTCGGTCCATTGTGCATGCTAGCTCTGTCTAGGTTAGAGAAGCACGGTGAAGGCCACTCATGCCTCAGCTCTGGCTGGTGTACTTCTGCCTGTTGCTACAGATGATCCAGAAAGTACAGGTGGCCTGAGAGATCAACAGTAATAGAGGATTACCTTTAGAAACAGAAAACTATAACTGGGGTGTGCTTGAGGTAACTCACATTTTACCTCGGACAGTATCATTTTGGATGAGTTCTAAGAGGAAAAAAAATTAGACAGCTGCTATGACCAGTAAATATCACAGGACTTCATGTACAGAACTGAGCAAACCCGCACATGTCAAAACTCCATCAATACTATGATATCTAATACTTAAAGTATTTACTGTGTGCATATTATTTCTGCTTTTGTTGAAATAGGGTCTTTCTCTGGAGTCCGAGATGTCCTAGAACACACCAATGAACTCAGGCTAAGCAGCACAAGCATGCTTTAAACTTGTGATCCTTCCGTCTATCTCTACTTGCTAAATTTGATTAATTTTAAAACAAAAGACAAAAACAAAAAAAATATATATCAGTATACTATCTGAGCAAAAACTACTCACTAAATTTATATTGGTACAAGATTCCTGCCAATAAGAAAATCAGAGTATGCTTCAGTGCTTAGAAGCCCTTATTGCTCTTGTAGAGGACCTAATTTCAGGGTGCAGCCCCCACAAGACAGCTTTCAACCTACTTACTGTACCTTCAGTTCCAAGGGATCTTGTGCCCTCTTCTGAACTCTGGAGACACTGCAGGCAGAGGGTGCATAGACATACACAGGAAAAGACAGATACAAAGCAAAACATATTTTATTTTTTTGTAAAGTCTTCTGTAAAAAGAAAAGAAAAATCAATTGCAGATTAGAAAAGGTTTGTGACTACCAAGCTTCTTAGTGTTTGCTAGAAGCCACATGAAAATCAACATGAGGTCAAGAACTTCCCAGTCTTTTCCACGTTAGCATCATCACTAAACTGTTACAGGCGCTTGTTGCTTTTCCTTTCCATTCTGTTGCTGTTGTTGAGAGATCCTGTTGTTGCGGTTGTTGATGATGATGATGATGACGACGATGGTGGATCCTCCCCACCCCTAGTATACACACACACACACACACACACACACACACACACACACACACAAGCTCTTTTTTCATTTTTTTCCCTTTCATTGGATATTTTCTTTATTTACATTTCAAATGTTATCCCCTTTCCAGGTCTCCCCTCCGGAAACTCTCTATCCCCGAATCCCTCTTCCCCCTGCCTCTATGAGGAAGCTCCTCCACTCATCCACCAACTCCAGTCTTCCAGCCCTGGCATTCCCGTACAATGGGGCATCGAGTACCCTCAGGCTCTTTATGGATATTATTTGGTTGGTGGTCCAGTTGCAGGGAGATCCCAGGGGTCTGGCCAGTTGACACTGTTGTTCCCCCAATGGGGCTGGAAACCCCTCCAGTTCCTTCAGTCCCTTCTCCAACTTTTCCCCCTGGGACCCCATGCTCAGTCCACTATTGCTGATGTCAGGAAGTGCTTGCTGACAAGAACCTGATATGGCTGTCTCCTGAAAGGCTCTGCCAGAGCGTGACAAATACAGAGGTGGATGCTCGCAGTCATTACTACATTTTTAAACAAAGTATGCTTTAGTAGGCTCTCCTTCCCCTATCTCCTCCATCCCTGCTACCCCTAATCCACCTCAAGTCTCTACTGCACATGTCCTTTGGTCCACCCCATCCTCCCTTATCACCTAATTATCTCTCTCCTCTTCATCTCTTTGTACTTTAGGTTTTATATCCATTTATGTACAAATTCTATATACACATATATTACAAACTCAGACTCATTTGTGAAAGAGAATATGGTTTTTGACTTTCTGACCTTTGGTCACTTCACTTAATATACTTTTAAAATCCATGCAGTTTCCCTGCAAATAACATAATGCTTCCCCTTTCAGGAAAATAAATTTTTTCATGTACATGTGCTCCCCTTTCTTCACCCATTCACTGGTTTACGCCACTTTCTTCACTATCCTGAAAAGTACAACAAGAAACATGGATGCGGCTTTGTTTGGATAATGTGACAGCCAAAATTATGTATTAAATTTAGATTCCTCTTCCTAAAAGATCCATAGGAAAAAAAAAATGCCTCTAACCTGTAAGCCCCTTGCACAAGGACAGACACTCTCTGAAATGCTGGCGGCTACTGTTTATGTACGATAACAAGCCATATTTTCCACAACTCTAAACAAGTTTGTATGATCCAACTTCACCTTGTGTGCTTGTTCAGATGTAGGTGGGTAGTTTGTAGGCAGGAAATATGTCCAGATGTATGCTGACCCCTGTTTGCACATGGACATGAGGTATGCAGTAAGTACATCAGGATGTATGCTTGCCCCTGGTTGGACCAAGTGGGCTTGCCTTTGTAACCCTCTGCAAAATGGGACTCAATGCCATTTTCTTGGAACCCCAGAATAGACTTGTCCAGAGTTCATCATTTTAGAAAGTTTTTAATTAACGCTTGCTGCAAATTTGTCTCAAAGTTGTCATAGTGGTCTTATTCTCAAACAGTGGGATTCATATATGCCCAGGAATGGTATAGCTGGGTCACACGTTCTTTCAGTTTTTTTTTTTTCCAATATTTATTAGATAACTTCTTCATTTACATTTCAAGTGTTATCCAGAAAGTTCCCTATACCCTCCCCCCTCCCGGCCATGCTCCCCTACCCACCCGCTCCCACATCTTGGCCCTGGTGTTCCCCTATACTGGGGCATATAAAGTCTGCATGACCAAGGGGCCTCTCTTTCCAATGATGGCCAACTAGGCCATCCTCTTCTATATATGCAGCTAGAGACATGAGCTCAGGGGGTACTAGTTAGTTCATGTTATTCTTCCAGCTATAGGGTTGAAGACCCCTTCAGCTCCTTGGGTACTTTCTCTAGCTCCTTCTTTGGGAACCCTGTGTTCCATCTAATATCTGATTGTGAGCTTCCACCTCCATGTTTGCCAGGCATTGGTATAACCCCCAAACTGATTTCCATGATGGCTCTGCTTGTTTTCATTCCCCACAACTATGAAAAAGGTCCTCACCTGCATTTATTGTCAGATTTTGTTATGGTACATGAAGACTGGGGTGAGGTGTATCTCAAAGGAACTTTAAATTGCATTTCCCCAATGACAAAGGATGTTGCTCATGCATTAGCGATGGATTGTTTTGTTCCTTCATGACAGATCATGCTTTAAGCTTCTTATACCTTACAATGAATTTCATAGAGCCCTTGATGAAGGGCAGGGCAGACCTGCACATTGACTGTCCCAAACAATGACCTTGATCTCTCCACTGTTCAGTCAAGATCATAGAACAGCTTGGTAATGATTTCCACAGCTGAGTTTAATTCATTCATCAATTAAATATGAAATTATTGGATGATGAATTCATCAATTGTTTTATTAAGGAAACAGAAGACAGAAATTGATAAGTCAGCTTTGATTACAGGATGTTAATAGCTACCCAAAGACACATACACACATGACCCTTCTTTTTGTTCTAGGAATATTTACTTTGAAATGAAATGATAAAAATATATTCGCAGTTATATTTTGCTTTTGATATAACTTGGCAACCACAGTGAACTACAAAACATAATAAGGACACCAAGAATACTGAAACATTACCTAGCATTTTGGTGCCTCAGTCCCCCACCCCACTTTAAAAATTTATTTATTTTATTTTTTTATTTTTTATTTTGAGAAATGCTAGTTGAGAGACTAAATGTATTTACAAGTAACAGGAAGAAATATGTCATTTTCCAGTTGGTATAAAAGTAATATTTACTATTTGAGTACTTTTTCCAATGTTGCATTTAGGATGACATGTGCTTAAGTTCCTGGAAAAGTTTGCCTATTGTTGATATCAGCTACAGACGAAAGTTATTCTGGCACTCCGTGTCTGATGTGAAATCACAGGGAAAGAACAGGAAGAAGGCTATGAGGCTTCCTTTTTTAGCTATGAAAATATAAATTTTTTATTGGTGAGATCATTACAATAAAAATTTTAAGTAGATATTATATTTCATTAATTGTTCAGATGTAAGGTAATGATATAACTGTAACTTCTCAGCAATAAAAAGAACATGGTGATAGAGTTAAGTGCTAAAATGATTTCCTCTTGAAATTTTAGGCTGGAGATATATGCAAACAAATTCATCTCTACCACTCCACATAAGGGCGGGATCTGTTGAGCTTCCCCTTTATTAAAAGACATCACTGCTTCTCTCGGGTTCTCAGCTACAGGTCTCATTGATTTTGTGTGATGAAGTTCTCATGGAACTGATTTAACAATGTCTATGATGATTCTTAGTGGCTACCAAAAGGTCTATACAAAAGAAATAATTTCCCTATAATGATCTTATGTAAAAATTATTGATATTAAGTATAGAACATTTCTTTTCCTACTTTGTCTAAAAAAATTAGGTTATTTATTCTTTAGTGTAAGCACCATTTTTATTGTTATTCTTGTGAAAAGGGGCAGGAGAGATAGACGTCTCCATGGGTAAGAATGCTGACTACTCTTCCAGAAGACCTTGGTTTGACTGTCAGTACCCACTTGGTTCATCACAATTATCTGTGACTGCATTTCCATCAGATCTGATGTCTTCTGGCTACCATGAACACCGGGATACAGAGGTCCATACATACATGCAGGAAAAACACCCATATTCTTCTTCTTGTTCTTGTTCTTCTTGTTCTTGTTCTTGTTCTTGTTCTTGTTCTTGTTCTTGTTCTTCTTGTTCTTGTTCTTGTTCTTGTTCTTGTTCTTGTTCTTCTTCTTCTTCTTCTTCTTCTTCTTCTTCTACTACTACTACTACTACTACTACTACTACTACTACTACTACTTCTTTTTGAATAGCAAAATTTTTATTAGATATTTTCTTTATTTACATTTCAAATGTTTTCCTTTTTCCTGGTTTCCCCCAAAACCCTCCCCACTGCACCCCCCCATCCTGCTCACTAACCCACCCACTCCTGCCTCACTGTTCTGGCATACCACTACACTGGAGCATTGATCCTTGACAGGACCGAGGGCCATTCCTCTCATTGTGTATGCACACCATCTTGTGTGACGATTAGTAAACCAATCTGGGACAATGAAAGGTAGGGTAGGCAGCAGTGGGCTATAACCAGTTTGCTGGAAAGTTCTGAAGTGCTAAGAATATGCCAAGGGGAGTGCCTGAAGGATTCATTTTCACATATATAATCTTCTTTGAGTACAGATGTACAGGCATTTTTTTTAAATTCAGTGGACTTATTATCAAAAAAAACTGAGGACATTTATAGTCATGAAGCTGAAGGGGGGAAATTATTGGTTTCTCTTCTGTTGCGTAAGTCTGTCTGTGAGGTTTTTGACAGCAATGAAGAAAATGGAAACTAAGAGGCTACTAAAAGTGAGGACAAGAGTTCTTAGTACTGTGAATACCTATGGAGAAGTTGGGCTGTGGAATAGCATCATGGAACCAGTCCAACATCCAGATCGAGACGTGCCCACAGTCATCGAAATTCAGCACAAGTCAGCTTTGCAATGTTTCATTGCACCTGCCAATCAGGTTGAGCAGATGTTAGACTTAGTGCTAATCTCCTTCATTCCATATCTCCAGGCAGGAGGCATCCACTGCATCTTCAGTCAGCAGTACCCTAGCCTTACACAATCTGGATTCAGTTAAACACCTTAGCTTGGCTACTGTAAAGACTTTGAAGATGAAGAACCTGTCCATCCAGGCAGAGCCTATGGGCCAAACATCTTGACCCCAGTTATTAGCTTTAAATATTTTCATCTTAATGACCAGTCAAAGGAACTTTAAATCTCAGTCAGCTCCATAGAAAAGGGGGCGGGGGGGAGGCAAAGAAGGGGAACATGAGTAATTGTGGTTCAATGACATTTGCAATAATCTGTGATTTTACCCATAAGGTCAGGAAAATGCTCTCAGGGTATTTAGACATAGAAGAAACTGACCCCGACTGTCTGGTGCTGTAACTAACTTGTATTATTAAAAGGTCAAAACTTTTAACAAATGTGTGCATACTAAATAAAATGCATCCTATCTATTGGCCCTAATTGCTTACTTTTCTAAATGTATAACTTGTGTTTTTCCAGGCTCCTTCACTCTGATTCTTATTAAACAGGTGTGCTTTGGGGTACCTTCTACTTCTGTGTGTACTTTTACAACCTACAAACCTTTGAGGAGGAGGTGGTGTTCACTTACTAAAATGGAAACTCAACCACACCTTTTTTTTTTTAAACAATTGGAAATAGACTTTTTTTTTCCCCATACAGTGTATTCTGATCATGGTTTCTCTTCCCCCGAAAAGTCCTTCCAGATCCCCACTCTTTGCATTAAAAAGACAAGGTTTTCTTCCATGTCTCAATATAGATTCTGATTCAAACTTAACTAGACAGATGTTGGACTCAGAGCATATGCTTGTGAGTTTGACCTGCTGTTAATGTGTGAACAAGCAGCAGAAATGGCTTCTGGGAGAAATGCCTTGTCTGCCCTTGCCAGAAATAACAGAATCAAGAGGCCAAAAAACACAGCTGCCAGTGACTTGCAATTTTACTCTTTTGGTGTTTACCTACATTTTCAGTGATTTATATTCGTGTGTGCAGAGCATATTTTTGCATACCTCAAAAGTTTTCGAAGTCCCCTAGGAAATAAGCCAAATAAACTGAGTTTGCTAACTCCAGATTTTTTCCAGAAGGTTCACAGGGATGAAGGATCAGGAACGTTACCCAGGCTATTGGAGTGTGTTATCCTTTCACAGAGACTATAAGAATTTACCTTACATTTACACAATGGCGTACTACTCAGCTATTAAAAATGGTGAATTCATGAAGTTCTTAGGCAAATGGATGGAACTAGGAAACATCATCCTGAGTGAGGTAGCCCAATCACAAAATAACAGACACCGTATGCACTCACTGATAAGTGGATATTAGCCCAGAAAGATTGGAATACATAAGATACAATATTCACAGATCACATGAAGCTCAAGAAGGAAGACCAGTGAGGATACTTCTCTCTTTCTTAGAAGGAGGATCAAAACACCCATGGGAGGAGATACAGAGACAAAGTGTGCAGCAGAAACTGAAGGAAAAGCCATCCAGTGACTGTCCCACCTGGGGATCCATCCCATATACAGTTCCCAAACTCAGACATTATTGTGGATGCTGACAAATGCTTGCTGAAAGGAGCCTGATATAGCTGTCTCCTGAGAGGCTCTGCCAGTGCCTGACAATTACAGAAGTGGATGTTCACAGCCATCCATTGGACTGAGCACAGGGTCCCCAATGGAGGAGTTAGAGAAGGGATCCAAGGAGCTGAAGGGGTCTGCAGCCTCATAAGAGGTACAACAATATGAACCAAACAGTACCCCCCCAGAGTTCCCAGGGACTAAACCATCAACCAAAGAGTACACAAGGAGGGACTCAAGGCTTCAGCTGTATATGTAGCAGAGGATGGCCTTGTGGGGCATCAATGAAAAGAGAAGCCTTTGGTCCTGAGAAGGCTCAATGCCCCAGTGTAGGGGAATGCCAGGACCTGGAAGTGGGAGTGGGAAGGTTAGTGGAGGGGTGGGATGGGAAGTTTTCGAGGGCAGGGAAATAAGGAAAGAAGATAAAATTTGAAGTACAAATAAAGAAAATATCTAAGAAAAAAAAAGAAGAAAAAAGCATTTACCTTAGCTCAGATGATTATCCTATTTTCCCTAATATATCCATTAGTTAGTCACAAGTCAAAATCATAAAAGCAGAACTTGCCTGATTATTTCAAGGTTTAGGGGTACGGATGGGGCAGGCCGGCATGAATTACTTCAGCTTTCTTTTGTTAAACAGACTTCCTAGTCTTTTCTTACACTTCCAGACAGAACACTTGAATCATGGGAGTCAAAAGAATTTCTAATTCCTTGCTCAGAAGTAGAAGATGACACAGTCACATTCAGTCTTTGGGCCTCTAAGGTAAGAATTAGCTTTTAATTGCTAGCTTCTTTTTTTTTTTTTCAACTTTTATTAGATATTGTCTTCATTTACACTTCAAGTGTTATCCAGAAAGTTCCCTATATCCTCCCCCCTCCTGGCCCTGCTCCCCTACCCACCCTCTCCCACCCCTTGGCCCCGGCGTTCCCCTGTATTGGGGCATATAAAGTCTGCATAACCAAGGGGCCTCTCTTCCCATTGATGGCCAACTAGGCCATCCTCTTCTATATATTCAGCTAGAGACACAAGCCCAGGGGGTACTAGTTAGTTCATGGTTATTCTTCCACCTATAGGGTTGAAGACCCCTTCAGCTCCTTGGGTACTTTCTCTAGCTCCTTCTTCCTTGGGAACCCTGTGTTCCATCTAATAGCTGACCGTGAGCTTCCACCTCCATGTTTGCCAGGCATTGGTATAATTTCCCCCGAGACAGCTATATCCGGGCCCTTTCAGCACCATCTTGCTGGCATATGATATAGTGTTTATGTTTGGTGACTGATTGTGGGATGGATCCCTGGCAGCCGCAGTCGTTGGGTCCATTCTTTGGATTGAGCTGCACAAATGCTCCCTTTAACTCTTTCAATGTGTGCTTTGTTCTTAATTCTAGGAAGGGGTGACGTGTCCACATTTTGATCTTCCTTCTTCTTGAGTATCATGTGTTTAGTAAATTGTATCTTGGGTAGTCTAGGTTTCTGGGCTNGTACTCCATTGTGTAAATATACCAAATTTTTTGTATCCATTCCTCTGTTGAGGGACATCTGGGTTCTTTCCAGTTTCTGGCTATTATGAATAAGGCTGCTATGAACATAGTGGAACATGTGTCCTTGTTACCAGATGGAATATCTTCTGGATATATGCCCAGTAGAGGTATTGCAGGATCTTCTGGTAGTACTATGTCCTAATTGCTAGCTTCTTGCTCACTGAGAATGTGGAAGGTAGGAAGGAAATGAAGGAATGGCGTGAAAGTGCCTGGTGATTTAGTGCCCTTCAACCTGGACCTGAATGATGTGGTAATTATGACAACATGATGCTTGAGTATGGCAAGCACAAGGTGGACAAAGAACTTGAGTAATGTTCAGGAACAGAGCCTGGAGCCACCTGTGATGAAAGTGCTGTTCCATAGCCTCCGCACAGGAAGAAGTAGAGATGTCCCAGGGAACATTAGTCACGACTTCCTTTCCACAGATGCAGTACAAGATGATTGAGTAAAATATGGAGGGCCTTTCTGCTTGTTAAAGTTCTTATGGTCTGTGGGTTGTATCATGGGTATTCTGTACATTTTTGGCTAATTTCCACTTATCAGTGAGTATATAACATGTATATCCTTTTGGGTCTGACTTACCTCACTCAGAATATTTTCTAGTTCCATCCATTTGCCTGCAAAATTCATGATGGCCTTGTTTTAAATAGCTGAATCGTATTCCATTGTGTAAATGAACCACATTTTCTGTATCCATTCTTCATGTGGGACATCTGGGTTGTTTACAGCTTCTGGCTATTACAAATAAGGCCACTCTGAACATTGTGGAGCACATGTCCCTCTGGTATACTGGGCCATCTTTTGGGTATATGCCCAAGAGTTGTATGGTTGGGTCTTCAATTCCACTTAGTAGGGGGAAGAAAATAATCACGGGAGGCAGAGGGAGGGAGGGATTTGGGCAGAGAGGGGAGGAGGAGGGGAAAGGGACACAGGATCAGGTATGGGGAAGGGAATAAGCAGAATCAATGGAAACAGGCAGCCTCCAAAGATGGGAGGTAGGGAGACCCTCTAGAAAATACAAGAGATGTGGGAGCTGAGTGACTCTTGGGACTCAAAGGGAGGGAAATTAGATGGAGTGTCCAACAGTGGGGAGAGGGAACTTGAAGAGTCCATCTCCAGTAGAGAGTCAGAGCCTCAAGAGGGATGGTGTTACCAGCCTACAGTCAAATTTTCTGACCTAGAAGTATTCCTGTCTATAAGAACTGCTGGGACAAAAATGGAGTAGAGACTGAAGGAAAGTTGCTCCAGAGACTGGCCCAACTAGAGATCCACCTCATGGGGAGACACAAAGGCCTGAAACTATTACTGATACTATGATGAGCTTGCAGACAAGAGCCTAGCATGGCTGTTCTCTGAGAGGCCCAATCACAGTTGACTTAAATGCAGATACTTACACCCAGATATTGGACTAAAGATGGGAAGCCCTATGATTGAATTGGGGAAGGAAGGAAGGAAGGAAGAAGCAGAAAGGGAGGATGACCTCATAGGAAGACCAGCAGTCTCAACTAATCAGGACCCCTGGCAGTGCCAGACACCGAGTCACCAACCAGGCATCATAGAAGAGCTGGTCTGAGACTGCTGACACATACATAGCAGAGGATTACCTCATCTGGCCTCAGTGGGACTTGTGCCAAATCCTCCAGAGAAATGCTCCAGAAACTTGTGGCTCCAGAAAGAGTGGAGGCCTGGTGGTAGGAGAGCATCCTCTCAGGGACAGTGGCGAGGAGAAATGGGATGAGGAATTATGGGAGACAGGACCGGGAGGAGGGGTCTATTGTCAAAAAAAAAAAAAAAAAAAGACAGAAAGATATAAAAGCTGAATATGGAAGTCCAGAGTATTCTTTCTTAAAGTTTGCATTTCACACATTTAATGTATATTTAGATACTTTTATATTTTAGGATACATTTTTCCCCAATGTTTCTAGTCAGAAATAAAATTAAACAGTTTAAACAGTTTAAAAATTCTTCTTCTGGGATTCTTTGTAATTCTTTAAGAGCTACAATTTGTGGGTTCCAGAAGTGTTTTCAGGTGACACAATTATCTGATGAGGCTTTCTGTTTTTTGTGTTCCTCTAAGAATGGAGACTCGTAGGGCGTCTGGCTCAAACAACTCCCCCATGCAGTATTCTGAAATTCCCCAGACAGCTGCAGCTCCAGTTTCCCATGTTTGTAATATACTTTAAAATACTTCAGCATAGATAATGCAGGAGGGTTTGGATGTGTGTGTTAATAGATGCAGTTTGTTAACGTGGGATACCCTAGTTATGAATGTCTATACCAGAGATGTTTCATCATCCTTTAGACTCTCAGATCCAGGAAACTTACCTTGGCTGAACATTAATCATCTGGTATGTTTCAAAAGGTTTGCATAGGCTACATTATTTCATTTTCAATTATCATTCAGTAAAAGCAATCTTGTATTTTCTTTATTGGAGGCAATTCTATGAAGTTTAACACATGTATGGATTCTTATAATCACCTCTAGAGTCAGAATTGAGATCATCACCAAGATTTGTTGTGTTTTATCAACATAGAATCATAGTGTCCCTGTGATGGGATTTTGATTGTTTGTTTGTTTTTAAAATAAATACTAGTGTCTAGACTTTGTTCTCAGGGAAATTATATTGAGAAAGAGCTTGGAATTTCTGAATAAAACAACACAGGAAAACAAAATTAAAATAAGAAAATTACCAAGTGGCTATCAATATCTATTAAAGTCATCTAATAATTTTCAGCAAGTGAATTGTCTTAAGCTTGTTCAGTTCATTGGGATGAACTCCAGCTTCTGCATCAATGTAGTGGGGCACGTGGCTAGACAGCCCCTGGTAGTGTAGCTGTACACCATATTCACCACTGCTCAGCATATCTTTGATTTATAAATTGCTTTGAAGTTCGGTTTCTTAGCTACTGCAGTGTACCCAATTCTCTGAGATCTAGGGAAGGCTGGGCTGATTTTTTTTAAGGTTGTTCTCCTGAGTTTCTCCTGACATACAATCAAATTGCTTCATCTGAAGGTTTGAGAGGATTCTGAAGTTTCACTTGATCCAAGTTCTCTAGTGTTGCTTTGGTTAGGAAACACTCTTTCCTTTCTGTGTAGATGTAAGCCTCTTTCAAAGGCTGACTCAATAGCCCCAGGGTGGTGGGTGAGATGTTGATAGTGAGTGACCCAAAAGCCAGAGCAAGGAGGATACATATTACCTTTTATGATTTGACCCTGAGTCACACATGGCTACCACTATCAAACTGTATGTTTCTTAACTCAGTAAAATAATCTTTTGCATACTCAGGAGAAGGAAAGCTAGATTCCAGATTTCTCAGGCAGAAGAATTGACTAGGGTTGAGGGTTGAAACCACTACAGAAAGTAATTGGTTAGGGTTGAGGGTTGTAAAAGATATTTTGACAGCATTTATTGGAATGCCTAAGGTAGGGCAAAAAGGATAGCTCAGTTGGTAAGCTGCATGCCTTGCAGGTCTAAGCACCTGAGTTTGACTCTTAGACCCCATATTTAAAAAATGTCAGGCATAGTGGTACTCATATATACTCCCAGTGTTATAGAGATGAACACAGGCATGTCTGTGGGGCTCAGTGTCCAGCCAACCTAACCTACTGGGCAAGCACCAGGCCCCAGGAAAAGGAATGAAAGAAACTTTTTAATTTAAAAGCAAGGTAGAACTCCCAAGAAATGACACATGAGCCCATCCTCTGAACTCCACATGCACATTTCCATATACTTTTATGTCTCCCCCTACTGACATGGAGGTACACATAACCATCTGTAAACACTCATGCACATACATCTAAGTCATGCTTGGGCCTTGCAGGGCATTCATTCCAAATGCTGGAGTATTAAACCTAGGAGAATTCAAAGTTCAAACCCAACCTGGGTAATAAATTTAACAAGACCATGTCTTAAAATAAATCAATAAAAATTTTTGTAGATTACATACACTTAACAAAAGTCAAATATCCACAAACATCAAAGCTCTCAAAGCTGTAATGAGTGAACAGTGTAATTGTTACACATTATGGCCAGTATAATTGTTACACATACTCTAAATCTTCAGAGAGGGAGGGANGGGAGATCCTTCCATCTTCTGAGATCTTCCTCAATTTCTTTCTTCAGAGACTTGAAGTTCTTGTCATACAAATCTTTCACTTCCTTCGTAAGAGTCACACCAAGATATTTTATACTGTTAGTGACTATTGTGAAGGGTGATGTTTCCCTGATCTCTTTCTCAGCCAGTTCATCCTTTGTATAGAGAAAGGCCATGGATTCTTATAATCACCTCTAGAGTCAGAATTGAGATCATCACCAAGATTTGTTGTGTTTTATCAACATAGAATCATAGTGTCCCTGTGATGGGATTTTGATTGTTTGTTTGTTTTTAAAATAAATACTAGTGTCTAGACTTTGTTCTCAGGGAAATTATATTGAGAAAGAGCTTGGAATTTCTGAATAAAACAACACAGGAAAACAAAATTAAAATAAGAAAATTACCAAGTGGCTATCAATATCTATTAAAGTCATCTAATAATTTTCAGCAAGTGAATTGTCTTAAGCTTGTTCAGTTCATTGGGATGAACTCCAGCTTCTGCATCAATGTAGTGGGGCACGTGGCTAGACAGCCCCTGGTAGTGTAGCTGTACACCATATTCACCACTGCTCAGCATATCTTTGATTTATAAATTGCTTTGAAGTTCGGTTTCTTAGCTACTGCAGTGTACCCAATTCTCTGAGATCTAGGGAAGGCTGGGCTGATTTTTTTTAAGGTTGTTCTCCTGAGTTTCTCCTGACATACAATCAAATTGCTTCATCTGAAGGTTTGAGAGGATTCTGAAGTTTCACTTGATCCAAGTTCTCTAGTGTTGCTTTGGTTAGGAAACACTCTTTCCTTTCTATGTAGATGTAAGCCTCTTTCAAAGGCTGACTCAATAGCCCCAGGGTGGTGGGTGAGATGTTGATAGTGAGTGACCCAAAAGCCAGAGCAAGGAGGATACATATTACCTTTTATGATTTGACCCTGAGTCACACATGGCTACCACTATCAAACTGTATGTTTCTTAACTCAGTAAAATAATCTTTTGCATACTCAGGAGAAGGAAAGCTAGATTCCAGATTTCTCAGGCAGAAGAATTGGCTAGGGTTGAGGGTTGAAACCACTACAGAAAGTAATTGGTTAGGGTTGAGGGTTGTAAAAGATATTTTGACAGCATTTATTGGAAAGCCTGAGGTAGGGCAAAAAGGATAGCTCAGTTGGTAAGCTGCATGCCTTGCAGGTCTAAGCACCTGAGTTTGACTCTTAGACCCCATATTTAAAAAATGTCAGGCATAGTGGTACTCATATATACTCCCAGTGTTATAGAGATGAAGCACCAGGCCCCAGGAAAAGGAATGAAAGAAACTTTTTAATTTAAAAGCAAGGTAGAACTCCCAAGAAATGACACATGAGCCCATCCTCTGAACTCCACATGCACATTTCCATATACTTTTATGTCTCCCCCTACTGACATGGAGGTACACATAACCATCTGTAAACACTCATGCACATACATCTAAGTCATGCTTGGGCCTTGCAGGGCATTCATTCCAAATGCTGGAGTATTAAACCTAGGAGAATTCAAAGTTCAAACTCAACCTGGGTAATAAATTTAACAAGACCATGTCTTAAAATAAATCAATAAAAATTTTTGTAGATTACATACACTTAACAAAAGTCAAATATCCACAAACATCAAAGCTCTCAAAGCTGTAATGAGTGAACAGTGTAATTGTTACACATTATGGCCAGTATAATTGTTACACATACTCTAAATCTTCAGAGAGGGAGGGACATACCAAATCAAATGACATCATCTGATCTTGCTCAAGCCTATGTTGTCCAGTGAACCAGTTCTTTAGAAGACATGAACTTTGGGGGCAATGCTGTATATGTGTTAATAGAAAAACAGAAATGTGTTAACAGATAAACAGAAATGACATTTAATTTCAAGCTCCATTAGTAACATACAGAGAATGAGGAGAACAAGGTCAGCCAAGATGGTAAAGGACAAATATATTTTGTTTCCAATTACTTAAAATGGTGTATAGATGTAGCAGTCCAGAGACTGTTGGGTGTTTGCCAACTAAGAAGTCAAAGGGATGATAACAAAGGAATAGAGATCCATACCTGAAGACCCCAAGCTACTATTGAAATGATACTTTTACCAGAGTATTTGGGTCACATAGATTAGCATTCTATAGTTGGCAGGTCAGATACACCCTGCTTTCTGTTTACATAAAATTTTATGAGAATCCAGACATGGTTATCCTTCTGCTTTGTTCTCAGCCTCTCTCATTGGGTGGGCAATGACTCATCAATGCAGGTCTCTGTGCATCACATCTTTTCACTAAGTATATCCCAACTTAAAAATCAGTTCCCAAAGGAACTGGAGCTAAGGGGAGACCCAAAGAAATTATACAGCAAAAGAAAAAAGAAATCAGTACAGCTTGGGCAAAGGCTGCACTGGCTTCCCCATCACACTAGTCCCTTCCCACCAAGTGTCCTGGGGTTAAGTATATGTACCTTTGTAAGTACCTTTGTAAACTCCTGACACAATATATGAGCTTCTATATTAAGAAACTCAGTTTATAAAGGTTCACCTAGGAAACTTGTCCAAATCTTAGCTTGAAGGCAAGCCAAAAGGCAATCCTTGCCTCCAAAGGCCTGGAGTCATATATTTCTAGCTTTAAAGGCTGCCAATAGTTCTACTAATATCCTTGAAAATATGCAATAAACACCGTTACAAGTTCTTCAGGGATGCCATGTTAAAATTTCCTTCCAAAAGCAATAGCCTAGAGGGGAACTCAAATTGATGTGTGTCTAGTCATCTATCTGTTCTTCCTGCATCATGTCCTTTTTGCAAATGGGTGGGGTCTGCTGGTCAATTTCCAACTGAGAGAACAGGGCCAGGGCCTGTTACCTAGAACATATTGGGAAGATGTGCTTGACTTAGACAAATCATGCTATTATAGTTCATTAGAAAGTAAGTTAGCCGGCTGAAGAATTCAGATGGGGGCTATATTGTGAAGAACTGTGTAGACCACGTTCAAAAGTTTGGGATTTTTTTCACATGCAATGGCAATTTCTTCAATAATTGCACAATGGGGTGGTTTTGAGCTTATCTTTGAAGCTCTACTGGCTCAGACTTTAGAGATAAGGAACAAGAAAGTGAAGAAAGGAGCAGGTAAATATTGATCAGTGGGGAAATGGAAGGTGTGCTGGTAGTAGCCTGTGGGATGGGAAGATAGAATTAATGATGGGCTTCATGTGTATATTTGGCAAATTTTAGTAAAAGGAGACACAATTTAGAAAGAGAAGGTTTTATTAGGTTTTATTTATTGAGAAAGGTTTTTATAAGATACAAGCAAATGTAGTTTTAAAAATTATGACTTTGAAGGTAGTAAAATAGGACATAAAAATTAGGCTGATCAAATGAATGAGACCTGGGAGTAGGGTCGGAGACAATGTCTCTGCCATAACACTTGAAAAGAACTAGTGTTTAAAGGGTAGGTATAAGAAGCTATCTCATTGACTCACTGAGTGTATTAGTTAGGGTTTCCATTGCTATGAAGAGACACCATGACCAAAGCAACTCTAACAAAGGACAACATTTAATTGAGACTGGCTTACAGTTTCTGAGGTTCAGTCCATTATCATAATGGCTGGAAGCATAACAGCCTGCAGGCAAACACATTGCTGGAGAAGGAACTGATCCAAGGGCAACCAGGAAAGCCTGTTCTGTAGACAGCCAGAAGGAGGGTTTCTTTCCACACTGGGTAGAGCTTGAGCCCTAGGAATCCTCAAAGCCCACCACCACCGCAGTGACACAATTCCTGCAACAAGGCCACGCCTATTCTAACAAGGACACAACTCCTAATAGTGCCATTCCCTTTGGGCCATTCATTCAAATACAGGTGTCTATGGAGCCAAACCTATTCAAACCACCACACTGAGAGAACAGACAGCCAGGAAATACCTATGAGGGAATCAAGGAACAGACAGAACAATCTTTCAATGGCAGTTCCATCAACCTGAAGAGAAATCCCTCAGTGTTAAGGGAGCATTCAGGATGGACGAGGGTCCAGGTCACCTAGTTCCCACACTGTGACTACACGTAAGTCATTCGATACATCAAACCATTTTCCTTGGAAAGAGTGAATCCCTGGTGGCTAAGGTTACACTCTATACTGCTAGATCTTATCTCACAAATAACCAGTCATGATATGTATGCTCTTCTGTGCTATACTGCACACATGCAGAATTAAGGGCTTTCTGTTCCTTTTAATAAATCACAGGCATGAAATTCTTTGACTTCTGTGTATGTGGAGGCCAGAAATCTACATCAGGTATTTATCATTCTTTTATATTTTTGAGGCTAGGTCTCCCTCTGAACCTGAAACTCACTGATTCAGCTACACTGAGCCCCAGAGATCCTCTTGTTTACACCTTCCCCATGCTAAGATGATAGATGCATCTGGCTATTTGGGTGGGTGCAAGGGATGTAACTCATGTCCTCATGCTTGTAAAGCAAGCACTGAACTGAGTGGTCTCCCCAGTCCTCCTCTGACTTTTAGCCGACCAAAAGTTATAGAACAATTGGCAAAATGAATTTGTAATCATTTACACCTATTCTGGTCACTAATGGAAACAGGATCTGATTTAGTTCCCACTAGAATGTCCTTTTAATAAGGTGCTAGAAATATTCTAGAATGGTTTGTGATTGTTGTTTTAAAGGCCAGATTTACATATGAATTGTGGATATATCACTCATGCTTTTACATATTTGTCTAGCTCAATTCCTTATTTCTAGCCCTTAAAGACAATGAAAGTTATTAGCTCCTTCTTTCAAAGGGTTTGGCAATGAAAAGTGTCAATTAAAGCAGAAAAAGAAAGAAAAATAAAGCAGTTTGGGAAAGGCATTTAATAATTCATTAATTTATATTGTCCTATAAAGAAAAACCATAGATAACAAACCACTAAGAAATTATATGCTTTAAAAGAATTAACCTTAACTTTTTATAGGTTTATTGATTATTACCCAAGTTTCAATGTGTTTCAAATAATTAAATACTGCAAAGGGACATTAAAAATACAAACTAATTTACCAAAATAATTGTATTCTGAGTATATATGTACAATATAATACATTTTACATTACATATGGGGCTTTTATACATAAAGATGAGATTTGATTTATCATTACTGGAAATCCAAACTAAATTTGAACAGAACATTTCTATGCATACATATACAATTGCTCAGCTGGGAAAATCAAAACCATATATGATTGTGGTTATTAGAAACTAAAATTACACTCATATGATAACAGAAAACGGTATTTGCTTTTATTATTTTGAAAGTACCACACACAGATTAACAGTGGCCCAGTTCAATGTATTTAACAATATTGACGATGTAAACTAAAATATGTGCATATTTCAGGGAAAAACTTCCAGTTGGAGTTTTCTTTTAAAGGATGCATTATTATTGATAGCCATTAGAATGCCTCATACATAGGCAAAGGCAGGTCAATTCTGGGTAAATAGTAAAGCTGCTAAGGGAGGGGTACCTATCATAGTGCTATAGATATTTTGCCATATAGTCTGAAAAATAATCCTATTAAACTGTAGCTTTGCATGCTTTCCTATCCATAATTGTGAAACAAATGGTTACATACCAAGGCACAGAGATTAAGAGAGGAACATATGTTGTAGCAAGTGGAGACTGATGAGCAAGCAGATAACTGAGGGGAAAACTTTAGAGAAGAAATGATGGAGACTGGGAGTTAGTTCACCCAGGAAGCATCATTGCACATACTACATCTACTTCTAAGTGTGTCAGCTCCTTTGGCCTCTCTGACAAGACAGAGTCCTTGATACTTTCATAGGGGTATTAATATTATTCAACTTTCATACACGATACTGCTCAAGCAAGATAGATGTGACTTTAAGAATTGCTACGTATTATTCAAAGTGACCTGAAAGTTTGAAAAACAATGTCTCTGTTCACACACACACACACACACACACACACACACACACACACACACACAGGCTTTCTAATTGCATGTCAACTGTGCAGATGGCTCTCATTAGCCAACACCCTCAGTAGTGACATTCTTTCAGAGCTGTACACAAGAACCTGCAAGAACAGCCACTAGGACACCAGCCATTCCCTTGACATTTCCATAATGTTTTTCCATACACCTTTTTTTTCTATATCTTGCATTTTATCTGAGATAAATAGTAGACTACCCAGAAGCCAGAAAACAAAACGGTACTGAGCTGAGACATACACCAAAGCCAAGCACATCATCCTACCATCGCTGAGAAATGAGATTCACACCTGAAGGCAAGTCTTACTGCTTTTGTTCTTGCCCATGTATAACTTGACTATAAAAGAAGTTCTCACCTAAGGTATCAAAATATATTCATATAAATGTATAGCATTTCTAATAAAAAAGTTAAAAAAGTCTAAACCCTTACTTCTGTATGTAATTAAATACTCTAGAATTCAGTAGGCGGGATTTGTTTTAGAGCAGCTTGAGAAAAAAAATCGTTGGCTGAGCACAGTCTAGAAACTGGATCCAGTTACATTTCAGCTCTGCGATGTGATTTCTCAGCAACAGCGGCCCCGTCTTCTTCATCTTCTTCCTCCTCATAATGCTCCTGTCTTTCTTTGGGATGCACCCTGTTGTGAACTCCTTGTTCTTCACCATCATTATTCTTATCATCAGGCTAAAAGAAAAAAGAAAAAAAAAAAAACTAAGAGGATGTAAAGCTCGTGATTGATAATCTCTTTTACCAAAGGATGCAACGTTAATTCATTTTGGACAAATAAAAGATGAAGAAAAATGATCTCATAAGCAGCACTGGTACAGCATCAATTTTCCAGTTATCATTAACTTTTCTTAATTCTAGGTGGGCTAGATAACTTTGGCATTTCCTGACAGATGCAGGGAATATATTGCTGGTCCCTGTCTGTGTGCATGTGTGTGATTTATATGTATAAATGTGACATTCCAGATCAGAATGGGCAAACACATTTTATCACATGCATATATATATATATATATATATATATATATATATATATATATATATACACATATATATGTGTGTATGTATATATGCATATATACATATGCGTATATATACATATATGTATGTGTGTGTTTATATATATGTATATATACACATATATGTATGTGCTAGGCACAATTGCATACACATGCACATGTTCAAAGAAATAAACATACATTTTCACCATATGTCTCTTCTACATTATGCTCCATTTCTCTTTTTTTCTCTTCAGTCAGATCTTCCTGAACCTAAAACAGAACACAAAGACTGCTGCTTTTTCCATTTAAATACTTGTAATGAAATTATTTGATTTCTGGGATATTAGTCCAAAATAGAACATCTTTATGAAAAAGAACTAAAATTAAAGTTGAAAAATGATGAAATCCAAAATTTTGACTTGTCAACTAGGTGTGAAAAAATGTGTGATATGCCTCTGTAGAAATTATTGGCAGTTCCCGGCTGTTGAAGGAACAGGTGTCATTTTCTTCAGTGATGTAGCCACCAAGTGGATGCCTTTGCTCTGGTAAATTACGTCCCATGTGTGCTTGGGCAAGGAACTCTAATTAGACTCTAAATGGACCTGTAAAAGAGCAGGAGAAACCCAGAGGAACTTGAGCTGTCTTGTGGAAGAGGGGTCAGGGACACCACAGGAAGACATAACTAACTTGGGCCTGTGGAGGCTAATAGAGACTAAACCATCAACCAAAGGGCATGGATGGGCTGTAGGAGATGGGCAGCTGAGGCATGCTGGAAACTACAGAACTGAAGAAATAGGAGGGCATGGAAAGAATGGTAAAGGTGAGTAGAAATTCAAAGTGAGAAAAACTAAAGACAGGCCAGTGGCCTGTTGCCATCTTGTCAGCATGCCCCCTGGATGTGTTTGCCCTGAAGACACAGTAAGGCTGTGCCTAGTCAGTGCCTGCAGATGGTCAGTCCAGTCACCCCAGGGGAAAGGTCCCTGACTTCTGTTCACGTAGTGACATCATTCATAACGACTGTGTCTTGTTTGTTTGTTTTTTATTTTTATCAACACTGAGTCTCTCTCCAGCCCTGGCTGTCCCAGAACTCACTCAATAGACAAGTCTGGCCTCAAACTCACAGAGATCTACTGGCCTCTGCCATGTGAGAGCTGGGATTAAAGATGTCACTCTGCCCCCTCCCAGTTATGACTGTGCCATAAGTCAGTTGTTATATTTAAAGGTTATAGCCTGGTGACCTCCTGTCATTTTTCTATATTAATTTCCACCAAGAATCCTCTCATATTAACTCTATACTTCCAATTCTTAAAATACTTAACAATGTCAACCTTATGCCAGGCCTGGATAAGCTGTAGTTAGAGTCCAAGAATAAATTATAAATGCTGGGGCTGGTGAGATGGCTCAGCGGGTAAGAGCACCCAACTGCTCTTCTGAAGGTGATAAGTTCAAATCCCAGCATCCACATGGTGGCTCACAACCATCTGTAATGAGATCTGGCGCCCTCTTCTGGAGTATCTGAAGACAGCTACAGTGTACTTACATATAATAAATAAGATAAATCTTTAAAAAAAATTATAAATGCTGTGATTCTGAAAAACTAAAGCGACCTCTCTGAAACTCAAACTTCTTATGCATAAAATGAAAGTGTTGAATAAAAAGTTCACGGCCCCTGGTGTTTACATGTGGGTTGGGGGAGGCAGGGTCTGAGCACTGTAGATTCTTTAAGCATCTAGTGAGAAAATGTCTAGCAAATGGGCAGAACCACTCACACAACTTCAAGTGTTCACACTTTGCAAAGTCCACCTTCAGCTGCTTTCCCTAGGACTATTTGTTTAAACAGGGGTTCTCAAAATATCACTATGCTCTTGGTGGAAGGTAAAGCTTTGGAAGGGCTCTGATTTCTAGGGCCCCTGAAAGATAAGATCCAATTTCCCCCAGGGCAGCTTTGGTCTAGGTATTTGTATGTTTTATGAACTTCTCAAGGTGACTCTTGGTCACAGCTGAGACAGGACACTACTTCTGGGAGTACAATGGACGTTAGTTAAGCCTGTCTGGCTGGGGAGATAACAACCTTTCTAAAAATGTTTCTCCCTTTCTCGACTTGCTGGATCTATTGTAGAAATTTTAGCTTGTGTCCCAGTTGTCATTTCAATTATAGCTGCAAACTGATGATTTAAATGGTCTTTCATTTGGGAAATCAAAACATGATATTCTATAATATTCTAGCCATAGAGACAATAGACTCTTACAAATATAAAAGTAATGCATTCATTATGCTTGAGACAAAAGTAACACAAGCTCATCTTAATTACATTACTAAATAAGAACAGATGATATTGTGTCTCTGAGCTTAACAACATGCTTAAGCTACTAGCCCCAGGTCAAAAGTTTCCCTTTGATCATTTAAATCTTCCATAACAGCCTGCCTTACTGTCCCACTAAAGCTGGCACCAAGTCTCATAGAACACAACCCACTGCTGCTACTTTTCTTTCTTTCTTTCTTTCTTTCTTTCTTTCTTTCTTTCTTTCTTTCTTTCTTTCTTTTTTTTTTTTTGGAAGTAAAAATACATTTTATGAAAATTTGTATTTTTCATTTGAACCTTAAAGTAATCTATAGCCCCAAGAACAGAATCCCAACTTTAACAACAAAAAATAACAGGAAGTTACTTTTCATTTGGAGCCCTGTAATCTGTGCTTTTGAAACTGGAGAAAAGAATTCTACCAGATGGGGGCAAACCTTGTGTCTGAACTTAGTGTTGGTTCCCTATCTTGTGCCACCTTTTGGTTAAAAAAAGCTGCTCTTCATATGAGAGAAATGGTGCACCTAGCTGGGAACCAGGAGGAATCCCTTTCAGACACTATGCATGGAAGGATCCAGAGGTTGTGGCAAGTGACAGTAAAAGGCCTTCAGCATTAGTTACAATGGCTGATCTGCAAGGTCTAATAGCTGTGCCCAGCCGGGTGGTGATGGTGCACACCTTTAATCCCAGCACTTGGGAGGCAGAGGCAGGTAGATTTCTGAGTTCGAGGCCAGCCTGGTCGACAAAGTGAGTTCCAGGACAGCCAGGGCTATACAGAGAAACCCTGTCTCAAAAAAAGAAAAAAAAAATAGCTGTGCCCATTTCAAAGTTGCCCTTCCCTAGCCCACCTCCCTCCTTTCCTTTTTCCTCCTTATCAGGGTCTCATATCCCTGGATGGGGTTAAATTTACCATGTAGCTGAGAATAATCCTGAACTTCTGACTCTCCTGTCTCTATTCAAAAAGTGATGGGACTATAACTGTGTACCACCACACCCAGCTTATATGTTGCTTGCAACAGAACTTGCTGGCCAAGAACTCTACCACCTGTGTCATGCCCTCAGCCCTGGAAAAGTTTCTTGACATGTTGATCATGTGGCTGGGTTACATTGGTTGTAGGCTGTGTGCTCCTCTGGCTACAGAATGGGTGCCATTAACATTTTACTTCTCTCATTTTACATCTGAGTGATGTCTTGGAGGGAGGGAAAGTGGGGACTGTTATAATTCTACAGATCAGCAGCTCTAGAGCAGCTGGAACACCCAGGCTAAGAGATGATGGGAGTGCAGTCACTTCGGAATTTCACTGTATTTATAGTGCACAGATACTGCCCAACCACACACACTAAAACAATGGATCCACACTTTTAGTCCACTGCTCACATTGCTGCAGGCTGTTCATCTCCTCATCTCTGTTACTGGTGCTTGAAATAAATGTGACATCTACTCTTCTCCTTCCTGTATAGAAAGTCTGGGAACACTGGAAAGATCTGGCAGAATTCAAAAAAGCAAGAGATGCTCAGCAGACAGGAGGCAGTTAAGAGAAAGAAAAGCTTTTGGAGAGTTGCAGGAAGTAGTCCTACTGTGTGTGTGTGTGTGTGTGTGTGTGTGTGTGTGCACGTGCACGTGAGAGAGAGAGAGACAGACAGACAGAGAGACAGAGACAGACACAGAGAAAGAGAGAGAGAACCCAGAGCCAATGCAATAGGGGGTTAAAAAGTATAGTCACTGACTTTCTATAAGACTTCAAGGAAGGGCATGGGGCTTTGTGCAACAAGCCAGTGTTATAACCCCAGAGAACTTAAGGAGAGGAATACTGGGCACAAGGAGGCAGGGGGGGTGGGGGGTTGGGGAGGATGCCCTCTGAGAGAAGGTTGCAGAGGAACAGAAAAAGCCTCTGGCTTGTTGCATGCCCCTGCTTGCATTTCTTGTCCCTCGGTCCCTATCTATCCCACTCCCATCTCAGGATCGCTCTCCTTCATCTTAACTGATCATACTACAGAGCTGTGAAGGAATCAGCAAACACTGATTAAACTTTTATGTTTATACCCTTCTGAATTTTTAAAAGGAAGCCAAGGTGAACCCTTTCTTTCTTAATCCCTCAAGGCTGCCGCCACCTCCCCCTGCCCTCCGCCCCATTGGACATAAGGAAACAAAGGACTATTAGTCTAGACATCCTGTTACAGGAGCAGTCTTGATGAATTGCTCTCTGCAGCAAATGTCTTAATAGTCAAGGTTGCTCCTTTCTCGGCGCTCTTCCTGGAAAGACAATTTCTGGGTTTTCATGAAGACAAACAGCAGGAAGGGAAATGTGAGAGAATGCTAAGCTCATGCCTGTTACACAGAACATGGCTGTGGTTATGAAGAGTGGTGTGCTTTTCTCTTTTCCTGGGAATAGCACAAGTTTTAGCACTGGCTCTAAAAAGCTGACAGAGGCAGAAAGAATGAGGCAGAGACTCAGAAAGGCAGCTGAGAGTGCTGGAGCAGAGCACAAGCTCTCTGAACTTGCTCTCTTCTCGGGGGCAGCCTGTCTTTGGTGGTCATATGTCTACCTGCCTATCTGCCCTTTCCTTCAGGGAGAAGGCTGTGTGTTTACAAGGTACTGGTTATGAAGTTGCTCTTAGGGCTTTAACTTGGGAAATATTGAGTTATCTACAAAGAGAATAATTGTGGGGTTTTTGACCTGACATAAACCATATTCCCTGTGACAGTCTGAATAAAAATGGCAGCCATAGGCTGATAGGGAATGTCACTATATGAACGGAAGAAGACATGTGACCATTTTGGGGTAAGTGTGACATCATTGGAGGAAGGCTGTCACTAGCCATAGGGAGGCTTTGAGGCTTAAGAAGCTCAAGCCAAGTGGCTCATTCTTCCTGCTGCTTTCAGATCCAGATGTAGAACTCTCTGCTGCCTCTCGAACACTTGGTCTAACTGCATACTGCTATGCTTTCTGCTCTGAATAATGGGTTAAACTTCAGAACGGTAATCCAGCCCCAGTTAAATGTTTTCCTCTGTAAGAGTTGCTGTGGTCATGGAGTCTCATCACCATAATAAAATACGGAGACATGCTCACTTTATCGGAGTTCACTCAGGAGACAGCTGCAGAACATAGGCTCTCACACACTGAACTCACCAGCTATCTAATTACAGGAATAAGATACTGTGATAGGTGTTTTTTTTTTTTTTTGTTTGTTTGTTTGTTTTTTTGTTTTTGGTAAGATTCATTAGTGATAATATGCCAAAAGTTTATAATGGAAATAAAATTAAAATTTAAAATTAAAAATTAGATCTAAATGTATTTTGTTCAAATGAATCCCAGTCCTTTTCATATTTTACCTCCTCTTTTCTTTTCCTTTTGGTGGAGGAGGTGTGCTGGAGACTGAACTCAAGGCTTCTCACTTGCCAGGTGAACCTCACTATTAAACTTAATTAAGAAGTTGCATGCCCATGAGGGAAGAGACTGGTATTCATTCATGAGAATGAAAGACTGGTACATCTCTAGAAATATTTGTTGTGGGTTAGATGTTACACTCTGTGGGGTGTAGAGGAATTTTAGTCTAGCAACAGAGCTACTCGGGCAAGGAATCACATACAAAGACCTAGGGCTGTGTGATCCGGCTGGAATGCAGACATGCCACGCACCTTTAACTCTTTTGGCTGGTATACAGACACACCATTAGCATATACTTTTAAAGTAAAATTAGTTTATAGGAAGAAGCAGCCATGTTGGACAGACACCTAATTGAGAGACAGAGACAAATCAGAGAGAGATTTGGCAGAATGAGTCAGATATAGGATGCACCCAACTGTCGGGAGATAAGCTATTTAAGAGCAGTTCAGGGAGAGAAAGTTGAAGTGCATCTGGAGTTGAGTCAGTTGGGAATCAGTACAGTGAGTGCAGTACAGTGGGGTTGGGCTTGTTGGTGAGTTCACGAAGGTCAGCAGAAGTTGAAGCCAGAGAATAAGAAAGAGCCAGAAAATTAGAACAAGTTGCCAGAGTTAGTTTGAAGCCAAGCAGAACAATTCAGTCACAAGCTGAAAGAAGCCAATTTGAATCAGTCAGCTTGGAGAGGTGTTCACGCCAAAACAGCTGAGTTGAACCAGCCAGCCAGCTTTCAGAAAGAACTAGAAAGTGTGGGCTTATTCAACAGTAAGCTTCCAAGATGAAAAACACATGAGGAGAATAAAAGTTACTTTTACAGTGGGTTATTTCTGTGACAGGCATAGGGAAGATTCCACAGAGAAAGCCCTAGGAGTCAGTCCATACTCCTCCAGACATGCAGAGCCGTGTCTTTTCTTTGAAGAGAGAAAAATGCATGTATGGATATTCTCAGAAAGAACACATGAATTTCAATCGGCCATGGCTCTTCTCGATTCCAAATCTGTGGTCATTTAAAATTACTCTGGTTTACCTTCTAAGTCTTTCAACTGCCAGGATCCATATAGTCTTTCAGTTCCCACCCCTTTCTCATACCATTTAAGTCTGAATGTCAAAGTGGACAGAACTGAGGTTTGTTTTAGGGTAGCATGCTCAGTGTGTCCTGTCCCATGCATCTTATCTTATACCTCTTCCTCTCCTTCTTCCTGGTACTGCTCATCAACATGATCCTCCTGCTGGTCTGGGTTCCCTGCCATCTGTTGAAACAAAAGGAGAGGCTCAAGTCACTGTACCTAGGAGCGTCATCTCACAGGACGCTGAGTGAAAGAAGGAAAATACCATGATGAAAAGTGCACTCACAAATGCATCAGGAGCCAGAAAAATGCTAAATATTCATTTCTCAAATGTGGAGGGTGGGTCATCCCTTACCTGGCTCTGGGATTATAAGCGTAGCATCCCCAAGGGTCCAAGAGTTGCTCATGTGCCAAATCTTCTCTAACTCACATAAGCATTTGCCTTCCCCATAAACTAGGCATTTCCTAAAATGGCCAGGCTGAACCCACTCTTCACCCCAGGCATCATCTTACCACCAAGTGCTCATCCATTTCTACATTCCCTTGCTTCGCTTCGCTTTGTTTTTGCTCTTCACTTTCCTCTGGCAAATTTTCTTCTCTCACTTGCTCGGCTTCCTCAAATTCATCTTCGCCTTGATTGTTGGGGTCATCTGCTGGGTTTACATCCTCCACAGCTGCCCTCTGCAAAATGTTCATAAAAAGCATCCACCACTTCAAAAACGGAGGCTCAAGTTTAATTTCACTGGAAAGGTCATACGCTGGCCGAAAATGAAATTGCCCTTCATGGGACTGCTCAGATCAATCTTTCCCAAGACTTGCAAAAATGGAAGTCCTGCTTTGTCAGGGTTTCAGGAATCAGATCGATCGAGGAGGGACACATTGTACTTCATTTGTGCAAGTGATTCCTCAAAATTCTCACAGGAGGTAATGGAAGCATCACCACATAGCCAACAGTGGTAAGAGAAGTCAGAGGACCAAATGGAGAAAAAATAAATCAGTAATAATCAAGATGAGAGAGTTAGATGGGCAAATAACTCTTTTTTTCTTTCTTTCTGATATGCTGAGACATGAGGCCCATCCATTACTCGAGACTGGCTTGTTATCAAGCCCTTGGTATTCAGTTACCAGCTCCCAAGCATATAAGCATGCAGCACTACATCTGACTTTATATGTGGGTGCTAGAGACTGAGCATGCTCGCGCTTGTGCAGCAAGCACTTTTCTAACTGAGATACTTTTTTTTTTTGGCCCCTGAAAATGATTCTTAACATGTAAATAGGCAGAGAGTAGTTGGTGGGAAAGAAAGCCCATATGCAAGAGAAAATGGTCCTTTTGTGGCATGACCAAATTTCTTTTTCAACTAAAGCTACTGTGAAGAAGAGTAATAGTGCTCTAGAAAGGGATAGGAAACATCAGACAATCTATCACCAAGATAGTTCCACAGGAGTTCTCTGTAATTGTGTTGGCCTCACAATTACTTCACTTATCCATTTAAGGACCCAGGACACTGGTTAAATAATACCCACCCTCAAATTATCCTGAGATGGGCAGATAAACCTCTGCTTCTTATGGGTGTCCTCAATCCTTTGGTAAGCCTTGGGACACCGACTGAAGTGGGAATTGCTCTCCATGAGATGCTGAGGCCATAGAGTAAGATCCAGTGTCTCAGCATTGGGTAGACAAGGGGCTCTTTCTACCATTCACTCAGCCACTTGACCATGGTCAAGAGCTCCCTGCAGTGTCAAGATGGCTTATTCCTGCACATCCCTGGCCTGATGCTTCAAGTGCAAATGACACTGCTCTCAATATAAATGATAAGTCATCACCTTCCCATCCAATTCCAATTACTCTACAATCTCTTGGTTTATAGGCTTTCTTGTATGAATTATTTATCATTTGTTCGAAGGATAGAGAAAAAAGTGTAACCCACTCTGAGCAGAAAAAAAATGCTAAATATCATATTTTAAGTTCATAAAAATGCAAATCCAACCAAGCAACAATTGGGGGGGGTTATAAGAAAAATATGTTTCATCAAATAAAATAGTGAATACAGAATTGAATCAGAGGTAGCATAATCTCTAGTTAAAAGAGGATAGGTAAAAGGCCCCAGTCTTTTCCAGTGCATTGAATAGAATGAGCAAAAAGATGTCAGAAGAGTAAAGGATACTACAGGCCAGGGAGCATATCCTAAACCTATCAGACCCACCCTGTCCCCAGTGGCAGCCTTCATCTCCACTTACACACTTACAGGTTTTCTGATCTGGCTCTCTTACTCTCAAGGGACAGTTCTCATTCTCCCATATGTTTCTACTTCCATTATTGGAAATAGTTCAGAGCTAGGTTCTATGCTGCATATTTTCCTAAAGGTCATTGCAGAAGGGAAAAAAGAAGGCATACTGAAAGCTAAGTAGAAAACCACCGGCATCTAGGTGCTCCAAGCCATCCCTGAAACATGCTGGGACCAATAATCAGAAGAATTTCTGGGTCAATTTATACAGAACTCAGGGAATGAATGTCATCCCAACATGTGTATTGATTTATTAGCAGTATATGATAGAAGAGCTAAAATAGACTGTAAACATCATGTATACAAAACACAAGATTGGATCTACTCCACAACGGCTTGCATTTCTCCTGCATAGGGCTAAGATCCTAGACTGCCCAACCAGAAAGACAGGGGTCTTTTTTTCAGTTAACACAAAAACTATCCAGGCATTTATATAACTGCACTCTGAATTGTGCATTTTTTTTTTGGCATCTGATGACCTCTTTTCAAACCTGCATCCACACATCCTTGTTCATTGTTATTAGGGTGGTCACAAAGCATGGAACCAAGTCACAGGACACACTTGACAGCCCAACAGAGCAGACAACATGCTCAGCAAACAGGAAGTCTCTTTTCCCATCCGCTTTCCAACCTCTTGGTTGGCTTTCCCTCTCCTCTTCCTCTTTAAGAGTCACTGTATTTTCGACGCTTCTCAGTTTTGTTCTTCTAAGCTAAAGCTTAATCAGTCTAAAAGATGCCAAAGTTAATGTTCTTTTTAACCCTGAGAACAACCTCCAGTCTATTTCCTCACACTCTCCCCCACTATAGAAAGCGAGCCCAGAATAATCATTGGAGAACCCAGAATTGTTAAGCACACAGGCCTGTGCTCTTCCATGGAAGGAATAGGGTGCCTGCTCTGGAATGCTGGAGTGCTGTGCTCAACCTGGTGATCCTTTGCTATTCTAGTAGGAATCAACCTCCACCTGAATTCACCCCAAATCCTAAGAATTACTTAGGCCCTAATCCTGGACTTTGTCTTTCAGTGACCCCTGTGTTGGGATTCAGACCCGGGCCAAAGGCTAGGTGTGTATTTTATATACTGAAGTGAACACGGTCTGCAGGTTCTCCCATCATCCTTAAGTCCTGACCTGTTACAGGGCATGACTGGCGTACCCTGCCTCTAGCTTGAACTTTCAGCCCAGGAGCTGGGCTTCCTTTCCCCCAGAAGCTCTTTCCTTTATCATCTATACATTTTGGCTTCTCTTTTCTTTCTCTCTCTGCCTACATTTTCTCTGTCTGTCTGTCTGTCTGTCTGTCTGTCTGTCTGTCTGTCTCTCTCTCTCTCTCTCTGTGTGTGTGTGTGTGTGTGTGTGTGTGTGTGTGTGTGTGTGTGCACATGCTCTTTCTGTTTGGCCTCTCCTTTGTCCCCCTCCTCAGGGCAACTTCCTTGGCCTGGCTGGTTGGGACCAGTGAACCTGCCAGAGAGTGGTTCCTCGATAAACATGCCTTTATATACTTTAATTTGGATTGGATCGGCTCATTCCCCTGGTGGAGGATGCTTATCAGCATGCACTTTGTGTCCTCCATCAACAGAGTTCATCCTTCTGCTTACTACAAATTTTTCCTCTCTAGATCTGAGCCTTGAGCACTGTTTTTCAGTCAACAAAACTCTTACGATAAAGGTCTCTGGTCCTTTGCTATAGCAGTGTATTAGGCAAGGGAATTTCAATACAGCCATCCCTGAAGCTTGGTTATGAGAACTGTCACATGGAGAACCCCCCATCCACACACCAAAGTGCTACTGTGTTAAAATGTATAAGAACTCTCTAGAAATTTTGATGTAGTCTGACTGACCAAGGCTGACTGTTCCACATTTCATTTTCATTTCTTTGTGGTTGTTTCTTTGCTAGGTGTGATTCCTGCAGGGACTCTGCCATGCCCAACACCCTACCTAATGCTTTGCAGTTAAGTGCTTCTCATTTGTGCCTATAAAGTTACATAAAATGCCTTGCTCTGTCTGATGAGAATACACATTTGGAGCTAGAAGCTTTAGCGAGACACATGTTCTCTGCCTGTTGGGACCTGAGGAAGGACACTTACATCTTCTTCAGCTTCAGGGTCACCTTCTTGGTGTCCTGGTTCATGAAGTTCCTGTCTGTTGCCTGGGTCTCCTTCAGCTTCATCTTGGCGCTGGTTATCTCTTTCATAGGCTAACAAAGCAGAGGAAGCAGAATCAGTCATGCTTATATTGCTTAGCAAGAAAAGTATTTAGATTAACAGAATTCTAAGAGCTCAGAAGAATTGTAAATCCTTCGAAAAGTAAGATGTAAGATGGAAGGTTAAGAATATAAAGACTTATGTAGTTTGCAGACAATAAAGAAGTAGGGGGCCTGCGGGCAAGCTCCAAGCACTCTGAGGGACTTATTAAACAAGAAGGGAGCAAATAGCTCTTAGTCTTATGAACAAGTGGAAGCAGTTAAAGTGACCCACGGGGGACATAAATGCAACCATTTCCTGACTCCTAGGGTTATAAAATACTACAACAGGCTGCTGATGGAGCACGCGCCTTTGCTTTTCTTTAGATACTTTCTAGAAAAATCAAACATTCGTAAGACTCAGTGGTACCAAGGAGAATTAACTTCAGCTCTATCTCCACAGGAAGCCAAATTTCATCCTAGATGTTTGCCATTTATATAAACAAGGGTACAAGATCTCCAAGCTAAGTAGAGATGATGGAAACTTCCTACAGAATCCCAATCCTAAGATTGGTTGTCAGAAACAACTGTTAGGCACAAAGAGCTTCAACGGAAGGGACAGTGATGTAGGAAAGAGTCACCACCTTGGCCGGGTTTCAGTAGTGGTATATTTTTGCCAGCATTTAGACCAAGTGTGGCAAGAGTGTGAGAATGAGTCAGAGCTGTCCTCTACATTTAACTGGGGACACAGTCAGTCTGTTGGAGCTGTGGAATGTGCTCCTTGCTATTGGGTGAGATGACCAAGTGGTTTGACTGAAGAGTCATCATCTAAGGAGTCTTACCTCCTCCCTCTTCTTCGGGGATCCCCTGGTCCTCGGCTCCCTGTGCGAGGTCATTCTCCACAGCATTGTAATGAGCTTGCTGCCTGTCAGGGGCCCAAATTCGGAGATAGAAAATCAGCTGGCACAGTTTGACCAAGGTCATTTCTCTTTCAAGACACGGATAAATAAAGATTTCAACTCTCAGAATAAGCCATAACTTGTTTCTGAGATTTAGACACATAGTTAAGTGTAATAGTGATAGCAGATGTTTCCAACGTCCACCTTTAAATAGTCCATTGTCATTCCCTCATGGAATGAAGTTAGAACCGAAGATGTTAGGCTATTTTGGGAATGCTTGATTTTATTTTGCAGGAGTGTGCAGTGTGTGTGTGTATAAGTTTTGTGAGGGGTGCACCAACATGTAGCAGCATAATACATGGGGTTGGAAGACAGCCTTGCATGTTGTCCCTGCCTTCAACCTTGTTTGACTCAGAGCCTGACTTTTGTGATTTGCTGTTACATACACCATGCTGACTAGCTGAAAACTTGCAGAGATTCTCCTTGTTTCCATCTCACTTCCTGATGAAGTATCCCAGCATCACAGACTGTATGGAACTGTCCTGAGATTTACATAGATCCTGGGGATGTGAACATCGGTCATAATGTTTGTGTGATATGCCCTTTATCACCAAGCCTTCTTCTCAATTGATCACTATCATGATTAGGCAGGAAAAAAAAATTATGTGTAAAATTAAGTCTCTAGCATTCAATTCCCTAATACTTTTTTTTATCTTGTCTCCATAAGCTATATAGGTTTGTCCTCTTGCTATATACTACACGTACACAATGCTGATTTGACAGCAGAGGAAGGACTGTGTACACCCACCAGGGGAAGGGGCAGGCTACCTTAGCTGCTCCTGGTGCTGCTGCTGGCCATCTTCATGGGCTGGCTGCTTCTGCTGAGCCATCTCTCTGGCCAGGAACTGTTGCTGCTGCTGTTGCCTTAGCAACTGTCCATGGAGTCTCTGTTGGTGCAAGGCTTCCTGATGTTCTCTCAGCCGCTGGGCTTCTTCATCTCTCCTTGCTGCCAGTCTCTGCTGTTCTAACTGCTCCTCATACGGGGATTGGAAGTTTGTAGCTGCCTTGGTCGAATGCTCCACCTAGAATAAAAGGGGTTCATGCTGATCTAGAAGGGGTAGACCCTTAGCACGCCCCCTTCACTTGCTTGTCAGGATAAACTCAGGAGGCAGGAAAGGCTTCTCGACACTTTGCATCAGGTAAGCACCAGCCACACATACAGCCCAAGAACGTGTAATTTCCAGATTTCTCTGAATGGAATTGGCCTTCTTCAGGACCTGTGAGCTGGAAGGCAGCCTCTCCGTGTGTTCCCAATCCAATGTTACAGAGCACCACACAATAAATCAGTTCCAACCTTAATTAAATTTATGCGTTTAGGTTCTGAATCAAGCTGGTAATCCCATACTAACCGTACAATTTGTGAGGCTAAGGTTTTGTCTAGGAATAGTTAAAGACCCAAGGATGCTAATTAACTCGAAAAATGTATATGTCAGTTTCAGGCTAAAGAAAATGTCAAATCGCCGGGCATGGTGGCGCACGCTTTTAATCCCAGCACTTGGGAGGTAGAGGCAGGTGGATTTCTGAGTTCGAGGCCAGCCTGGTCTACAGAGTGAGTTCCAGGACAGCCAGGGCTACACAGAGAAACCCTGTCTCAAAAAACCAAAAAAAAAAAAAAAAGAAAATGTCAAATCTCAGCTTATACTGGTGAAGCAGAGGAGATGAGAGATAGAGACAGAGAGAGGGAGAGAGAGAGAGAGAGAGAAAGACAGGGAGAGAGGGGGGAAAGAAAAAGTGGGGGGGTGGAGACTGTGTGTGTGTGTGTGTGTGTGTGTGTGTGTGTGTGTATCCACGCACGCACTGTGATATTCAGGTATTTATCCTGAGTGAAATCTCAGTTGTCATTCCTCATTCCTTAGATGCCACCTTATGGGTATTTGTTTTGGTTGTGTTTTGTTTGTTTAAGACAGCATCTCCCCTTGGCCCTTGGCCCTTGGCCCTTTGCCTGGGGCTTGCTGAGTTTAGGCAAAGCCTGTGAGGACAGAGAACGCCTTGGAGTTACAAAGAAGTCCTCAGCACCCGGGGGCGCTTCTGCTGAGTATGAGTCTGTAGATTGAAGAAAGGTCTCCGGTTGTACTCAGTGCCTGGCTAACACTGGGTTCCTTTAAGGACACTGGCCACTTTAGTTGTTATGAAGGTAAGAATGAATCTCAGATGTCAGCAGTATGTTGAGGAAGGCCGTCCCTGGGCAGGTACTGGCTAAGGGTACTCACCCATGGGTGTGAGTTAGTAAAATAATGTAAGCTTCTGATGTAGCTTTGACAGCAACAGGCAGAAGCTAGCTCTGTAGCTGGCAGTGAGTGATCAGAATGAGGACTCTTTGACATAGAAAATTAGACATTCTTCCACATCAAGATACTTCTGGTGGGACTTAGGGATCTCCTGGGGAGGTGGCCAGTTGGGAGTTCACCTGCTGCAATGTCAGGGATATGAGGATGGACCAGGTTCTTTCTTATGCACCACTGACAATGGGAATAATATAGGTTTACCAGCAGTGATTGCTCTGATCACAATCTGCCTTTATGAACTATATCATGCTATTTGTCTAACAACAGAAAACTTAAGCACATGTAAAGGACAACCAATGAAATCTTTCAGAAACATTTATAGAGATGGTGATTCATAAGTTTTTTCTTCTCTCTCTCTCTCTCTCTCTGTTTCTCTCTGTCTCTCTCTGTCTCTGTCTCTCTTTCTCTCTCTCTTAAATCTGGGCTGTCTTTCTTGTCAGGCTAGGCTGACTATCTATTTCATCGGTGTAGGACTACAGCGACATATCACTACACCCAACTTTTTATACAGAATTTGGGATCAAACTGAGATCCTCAAGCTTGTCCTTCACTCTCTGAGCATCTCCACAGCCCCATTATTATTATTATTATTACTATTACTATTATTACTATTATTTAAAACAGAGCCAAGATCCCCATCAGAGAGAAGGTCTGGTGAGCACCGATGCACCTCAGCTTGAGGGTGGCCATCCAGAAGGTGGGCTGCATTCTGTCCCTGCTGATCCCGCCAGTCTCCATCCTGCTCCTCTGGTGATGGGTCGTGTTCTTCCTCCAGATGCTCTGCCTGTCCCACCTGCTCCATCTCCTCCTCTTCCAGTGCCTTCCTGTGCTCCTCTTCCACTCGACGCACCTCTGGCTCTCTGGCTTGCACCTGATTCTGCTCTTCTAGAGCCTGGAATCCTGCACCCTTCTGCACGGCAGACAGAGGTTTCTCTTCCAGTCGTCTAGGCCCCGCTTCGTGGCTCTGCTGCACCTAGTTAGTTCAAGATGAGCAAGTCACAAGAAGTGATACTTTTCTATTTCAAAAGTGGTGACATTATGCTTCTATCACCTCATCTAAAGGGCTACAGTATAAGCAAAACCCTGGAGTCTAAAAATATATATATAGCCGCGACTAAAAAGGAAAAGAGAGGTGCGAGGGAGCTATTTCATTCTCACTGTGCCATCTCAGCCCAAGACAGAAATAATCTAGGCAAAATTTTATCTCAGAAAATGTACAGAGACCAGGAAACCAAAGCCTACTGGTAACCATGTATTAGGAAAACACTTCCCTCAGAGGCAATCTGACTCCAGCTTTGCTTAGACTAGAAAGGAAATAAACAAGTAGAATAATAAAAACTGGAAATCCTCCGTCCTGATGCTATTGGAGGCTGCTTCAAGGTCAGTTTTCTTCTCGACAGATCTTTGGAAGGACTGGCATAAGCTTTAAGATTCGGTTGAAGGAGGGCTGGAGTGGTTTCTCACTAGCTTTCGTTACCACTCGGCAGAAGGGGCTTGTGCTACTAATGGACATCCATGTTCATTTGAAATAGCTTCAGCTAAGCCAGACACAAAATATTCTTTGTTACAACCTTTCAGTTTGTGCTAGCCAGTGTGCCTGTGAGTGTATAGATACACAGCTATATGTCACAAGAACATATGGAAGCACGTGGGAGCATGTGGGAGCATCTGGGTCCATGTGGAAGCATGTGGGAGCATGTGGAAGCATGTGGAAGCATAATATCAACCTCAGGTCACGTTTCTCAGGAGGTCTCCATCTTCTAAATTGGGACCTGGTCCCTCATTAGGATTCCCAGGATCATGGATTAGACTAGACTGGCTTGTCAGTGAGGGTCTCCCCCCCAAAATCCTCCTGTCTCTGCTTTTCCAACACTAGTATTATAGGCACATGCCATATAAAATTTGGCTTTTTTATGTGGGATTGAATTCACTTTGTGGCAGGAATTGTACTGAGTCACCTTCCCAGCCCCAGTCAAAAATTAATGTATCTTGTTACATCTTTTTGTAAACCAAAGACAGTCTATTTATTATAATAAATATAATACAATTATATATGATATTATTATAATATATAATAAGTTGACAGTATATACAACATCAAGACAGAAAACTAAATCAAGGATAAGAACTTTTTTAGAAACAATCTTCTGTAAGTTTGTTGAGTCATGGTCATATTTTCTATAGGCTTTCATCCTTTCGTTAATCTCCACTAGCTTGGAGAAAGAAACCACAATAGGAAAATTGGCACTGCCTTTTCCCTTTTCTTCATTGAAAGAAGTTACTTCTGTGGTCAGATTAATTTCTTATAATTGAGTTGCCTAGGGGACCAGACCATCAACAAATTGAAACAGAAATCCCTCTTCTGAATCTAGCAGGCGTATAATTATCACTCTTGTAAACGTCAAGAATGTAAAGCAAGAAGTGGGGAGAAAAGATCTTCCTTGACTGAGATCTTCGAGAGCAGTACACCTACCTGACAAAGTTCTCTGGCAAGTTTGCAATAAAACTGCCTCGTAGAAAATGTTTCCCTCAAGGGCTCTGAGGACTTTCAAACACCTGCCATTTATCCCCACTCTGTCTCTGTGAGGAAGGTTAGGGCAGATAACTTCTATCTCCTACTCACAGTTGGAGCAAAGCAAGCTTTGAATCATTAGGCGGTGAACCCAGTGAGCTGGAAGTCAGACTAGCAGAGCATAGAATCAAATGACAGGCCTGCTCTCCTAGCATGCTGCTGAAGTTGCTGGATAAAAATCCCCACAAAAGAATTGGATTGCAAGATCCCCAAGTCTGTTTTTGAAGGAATGTTCTGTTCATGCTGAAAACATTCATATTGCTAACTCTGTTCATGTTGACTTCATTATCCCCATAAGATGGCCAGCCACTTGCAGACAAGAACTTCTCAAACATTTACTGTAAGCCTGCTACAGGCTGCATGTGGAGATCACAGGACAACCCTCTACATTCCTCCAGTTGGGTCCTATGAATTGAACTCAGGCCATTAGTCTTGTGACCAGGGGGCTTCACTTGATGAGCCATTTCTCCAGCCCACACAAGGAACTTCGTAAGAATGAACAATAAGCAGGACCACACTGGTAATGTTGTACTTTGAAACATACACAAGCATGTTTTGATTTTCATGAAGAAGAAGAATAAAGTTAATTGTGACCAGGTTACAAAGGCATTTAGTATGACTTTTGGTGTGCTCTACATGAGACCAGAAGTGTACCAAGTTCTATTAGCTTAGCTTTAATACGGAAGTGGGCTGCCACATAATATCGTCATGCTTTTCAAAACCTGTTCACCTCTTCAAAGGAGAGAAAAACCATCTCACCTTCAAAGATTAAGATACCAGAGCTCCTTTAATACAAGCAAATTTTCATGGTTATGGACAAAGCCAGAAAATTCTTTCCCAGTAAATGTGACAGCTTTAATTATCAACGTGTTCCCCAGACTAGCTGAATTGGTTACCAATCCCCAGGACAAATGTCAAAGAACAGAATTGGAAAGTGGAGTTTTGGCTGAGAGGCTAGAGCTTTAACATACCCTACTGGGGATTCTAATGTTTAAGAACTTCTAGGAATCTGCTTGGTAGGGAAAGTGGGCCATGCAGAGGAACAGCTCTGCTCAGGACAGCTCCCCTGGGAACTTCTCCTCCCGGGGATCCCCAGGTCAAACCTCTCACCTCTTGTAGCTCTCCTGTGTGCTTCTCTCTTACATTGTAACCTTGAGGAGAGTGAGTCCCATGGGGAAAGGTGACATTTTGCTGCTGGCCTGGGTCAGGATTTCGAAAGCTTGGAATCCTGTTCAGTGTATCTTTCAGTTGTTTATATTCTGCAACTTGAGTCTGCATGTAAATTGTACAGTTGGGAGAAAATTGCACAATTTGTAGGAAGAAAAAAAAAGAATATTCATAGGTTAATTAGATGGGCTTTTGGGTTCACTGGATGACTAGGGAAAGCATTGACCTTAGGTTTGTTAGCAAAGCTGCAGGTTGCCCTCATGCACTAGCTCTGCCTCTCTGGACATGCTCGACCATTTCTCAGCACATGCAAATTAGAATCAGGATTACGAGACTAAAACAGTATCTAAGACATGTTAGTGTTCCAGGCTATGTGAAACAAAATAAGAACTTTGTCAACCATTCTAGTATAAACATCATTTTTGAAAGGCACCTATGTAATCAATGTTTTATCACATTAAAAATCTACTTGAAGACTTACATAACTATTCAAATTGAGACCCATTAACAGTAAGTATGTCCTGGGTTACAGCTTTCAATGGACTCTGTCTGTCTGTCTGTCTGTCCATCTGTCTATGCTCACCATTTTCTCCTTAGGTGACTTATGCTCAAATATGGTTCTTTACTTGCTCTAGATTGCTTTCCATATAGTGCTCTGAGGTAGCAGAGAGTAGCAAAAACAAGACAGTCATGAAGCTGGGTTTTTATTTATCAATTCCAAATGTCCTTTTGGCATAATTGACAAAGGCAGCATATGTATGAGTTTAAGACTGATATAGACAGACACAAGGGTGTGTATTTGAGGTATATTTCTTTTTTTTTTTTTTTACTAAGGAGCTTGAAAGATAGAAAAGACACCAATAGCTTTAACAAAATCAGTATACACATTTCATGTACACTACCACTCTAATTCTAAAACCAGAATTACTGTGTAAATAAACGCTTACATAGAACCTCTGGACTTCCATGCCTGGAGAAAAGCCCTCTTTTACCTCTTCTAAGTCTTCTTTATAAATATGTGCATGTATGTGTGTGGTGCTGTGTCCACATATGATATGTATAGAGGGTATGTACATGTGTGCACACATGTGTGCATGTACCTGTGTACACATGCATGTGGAAGCTCAAGGTCTACATCAAGTGGCTTTTCTCTTTATCATTATTCTTTTCTTTTTTTCTCAGAAGAGGCCTCTCATCAGTCTGAAACTCACTGATTCGATAGGATGGTTGGCTAATGAGCTCAAGGATTTACCCATCTCGTCTCCAACCCATTCACTGTTGGGATGATAAGTATATGCTTCTGACCTTTGCTGTGGAGACTGGGGATCCAAACTCTGGTCTTCATGATTCCGCAGCAGACACTATACTGTCTGAGCAATCTCCCCAGCTCTGTTTTGTCTCTTCTAGTTTTCAAAAAATGAAGGTGGTAGCTGGCTAAATATGTATCAGAGGAATACTTGCATATACTTTGTATATAAATGGAACATGTAGCTGGCAGTAGCCTGTACTTTAGAAATTAATCAGATCATTTGGTGTTCAACTTTGGAGCTCAAAATGAAAAAAAAAAAAAAACAACAACAAAAAACCCCCAAAACAACCAAACAAACAAAAAACAAATGAGAACAAAAACAAACAAACAAAAAAAACCCCAACAAAATCCACATAGCCATGCTCTTACATGGAGGGATATATAAAACCCAATTCAATTCATTCTTTTTCTCTTCTTCTAAGGCAGTGGTTTTCCACCCATGTGTTGTGACCCTTTTGGTTGGAGTCAGATGACCCTAGAGGTCACCAGGACCATGTGCATACCAGATGTTTACATTACAAATCATAATGGTAGCAAAACTACAATTATGAAGTAGCAACAAAAGTAATTTTATAGTTGGGGTTCACCACAACACAAGGAAATGCATTAAGGTTTTGTGGCTTTAGGAAGGCTGTGAACTGCTGCTCTAAGGTATGCAGCTCATGAGGGTGCCAAGTTGTGGTTCTCTGTACATTAAAGATCATATTAAAATACATGTATGACTGCACATCTCAGCACTGTGGGTTTCAGAGGACTTTCCTTTCACTTATAGTGGATTCTGGGGATGAAAGTATGGTTGAAAGGCTCTTGTGGCAAGCACTTAACCCATCAGTAAGCCCAAGGTTTGTTAACAAAGAATCTCTTAAGAGGATTTTGCCAGAAATAGCAATTTCCCTCCCTTGGAGATTTGGATAAAGTTGTGATATGATGTTATTTACTTAAAGTGTGTACTCTTCAAAATTTGTATATCTGAAATTTAATTTTTTTTTTGATACCAACCACAGATCAAAGGTTGGTGCATGAGAAAGAAGGTACTCAGTCCTAAGAGTGGAATCCTCATGAATGAAGCTAGGGCCTTGATAAAAGGAAACCAGGGAGCCTTCTTGGTCTCTTTCCCCAACACAACAATACAAAAAGCCGGGAGCCACCAAGCCAGATGAGAGTTCTCACAGGAATCTAGGACTCCCAGCTTCTGGAACTGTGACTGATTCGTTGTGTCTAGGCCACCAGTCAATGGCATTTTGTTAAATCAAGCCCAAATTAATAGAGACATCTGACTCTAATTAAGGTAATTAAGGGATGCACTAGTTAAAGAATAAATATTAAGAGCAAAAAAATACCCCATTCTCAAAAGGAAGATGTTTTATCACCCTCTTAATCAAAACACTTAAGGTTACAAGGCAGTTAAGTATATTAATAATTAAAAAGTACATGATACATAGGTTATTTGTGTGGGTTTTTTTTTCTATACATTCTTTCATGGCTGGAGAATGAAAACGAGGTGTATTCCTGGGGGGTGACTGGAATCAGGGAGATCCAGCCTAATTAGGGACTGTCTCAAAGCGGAGGATGCCCTGAGGAGTGACCCTTGCAGTTGACTTGACCTTCAGGCTTCTACTGGCACATGGGTGCATACAACCATGCATGGAATAATGACAGAAGCCTCAAAAACTGGCTCAGTAGTGCTGCTAATGTCCTGCTTCAGACTTGGTTTGGGGTCATTAAAGAAGTGATTTCAATCCCAGTTCTGTGCCTTTTCAGATCGTTGCTTATTGTATGATCTATGGCTGTTGCAACACAGTGCTCTAATCAGCACACCGCATCTTACTGTGTGAACCTCACATAAAATAACACTTGGCAAACCTTGAGATTTGGGATGCACCAGTGCTTGGAAAGAATCAGTTCACATGTAGGTAAAAATAACCATGGGCAATAGAGAAATAGACAGATACCCAGTTGACAAAGGTCCCCGAGGAGGGGCAATTCACAAGGCCCTATCCCTAGCTGAGGAAGCTATGGGTGGTTGATGGCTGCCAGAAGGAGGTTAATCATGTTTCTCTGTGATTGTGGTCGCAGTTAGGTTTCCAGTGCTCCAGTGTATGGACCCACGCCTGTGTCCATATAGGCAGCAAATTGGTTATGGTGAGATAAAATGAAAAAGGAGAAGGGACATGAAGTTGGGAGGGGGATGGGTTGGTGGTTCAAGGGATATGTGGGGGAAATGCTGAGCGACTATAATCATATATTGCACATATGAAATCATCAAGGAATAACTTATAATATTAAAGAAAATTGTAATGTGAGAATGCACTTAGAAAACTGCAAAGCAAATGATTTTTTAATAATGTAAAAACAAACAGACAAACAGCCTAGTCCCCTAAATGAAAACAGAAATCATTGAAAGAGATGCAAATAGACATGAGCCCAATGCATTACAGCTCTGTATAATTTTTCAAACCCAAACCAAGTAAGCCAGGCAGTCCTATTTCTCTGGGTCTCCAGCTGTAATGTATTCATCTGGATATCACCTTGCCAAGCTCTCCACACCTTGGATTTGACTCTTTATCCATTTAACAGACATATAGCAAGAGAATGGCTTATTCCAGGGGCTATTGTATTCTCTGAACAAATGGAGATTGTGACTCTCAATTTTCTTTTCCCTGACCCTTCTGCTTTTCTGTAGTATGAACAGCCCTATATAAACCTGATCCCAAAAGGAGTATGCCTATAGTCTGGGATACTGGGAATAAGGGAAGGAGAGAAGACAAGTTCTGGGAGTCACCATCATTAAAACCCACACCTACTGTAGCAAGAGTTGATACAGGCCAGCGAGATGCAGAAGGCCAGATTCACAGTGAGTTAATTATCAGAACCGTTTGTGTAGGGCATAGCAGAGGCAGATACAATCATATATAATAAGCAATGAAGAGTTTATTTAGTAGTCTCTCTGGTGATTTTGAGAAGCATGCATATCCCCGGGATTAGGAGTGATGCCATAACTCTCTGAAGACTGTGCTGTCAGAAACGACATGCATGAAGGGATTCAGAAATAGTAAGCAGACTTCAAAGGACCCAACAGAGGCTGCTCCCTCCTAACCTGCGCAGCAGCCAGTGCACTCTTGTGGTCTTCCAAAGTCACTACAAGCTGTTCATGCTCGGAGAGTAAATTCTTATGCTGTTGCTACACAAAAAAGAAGTTTACACGTTGAGCTAAATGAACGTCACAAAATCAAGCTCTTTGGTGTGGCCACCCCAACGTTATTTGCTCATTTGATGGAAGTGACACAGCGGGTATTTGTTAAATTCAAATTTTACTGGAGGTAGACATGACTTATGGAGGATTCTAAAATCTCTCAAAACTGCTGCCCCGCTGCCAGATAACCCTTTCACTAGTAGTTAGCCTCTGTAAGTAAAAGCATCTTGCAGTGTAATTATCCAACAACATAATGAGTTCAGTATCAACAGAAATAGTCAGGTGTCCCAGGACACCTTTAGTTTATGATACCAAAGTGGTAAAAGGATCAAGTATACTCCAGGAATGCAAAGTCCAAGTCAGTGATGAATTTGCAAAGCAGATCAATTAAGGAATCAATTTTTTGAAAAGAAAAATCTTTATTTTAATTTTTAAATTGTGTGTGTGTGTGTGTGTGTGTGTGTGTGTGTGTGTGTTGGTCAAGGGGTATGAATGTGGGTACAGTGTCCACAGGGAATCAACAAGGACATCAGATTCCCTGGAGTTGGAGTTACCGGTGGTGGTGAGCTATATAGTACTAGGAACCAAATGTGGTTTCTCTGCAACAGCAGCAAGCACTCAGTCTCTCAGCCATCTTTCCAGCTCCCAAGAATGAAGTCTGAAGCCATTCTGCAAAGGAAAGGGGACAAAAGCCCCAGAGCCAAATGTCTGATTCATCTTACCTTGACATCTTGAAGCTGTGTGTGAATGTCTTGGTGTGCTTTTCTTAGTTGTCTATTCTCTTCTCTCAAATTATATACAGTTTCTGTTTTACAAGAACAACCACACATAAATACTGAGAACTGTCTAGTTTTTTATGCCATTATTTGAAACTTGAAAACTTATTTAAAGGTGCATTTTGAACTTTAACAGCAAAGTATTGGAAGTAAATAAAAGACTATATCATATAGGCATACAAAATGGGTTCAAAGGCTATTGCAGGATGACCTGGGTTATTGGACTCTAGAAACAGTCTATGCATCTCATATTAAGTCAACAATTTAATCACACAGGCATTTAAAATAAAACATTTTTGTTAATTAAGAATCCCCTGGGCTTGGTTGTAATGGCCAGATGGTCTCAGATCTGAAGATCTTCACAAACAAAAAGTACTTATGAACAGAACAGACTTTATTTCTCATAGGGGGAATAATTTTTATCCTCTCAGAAGGTACTAGAGATAACAGAAACTCTTCTTATCTGATGATAACCTCTAATTTTTTTCGAGTTCTTGGTTAATCTAAATTTGACTTAGAGAAGGTCTTTTTCAAGTTAGAACCTGAGAGTGTGGAGTCAGAGTGAAGTCTCAAAGCCTCCCCTCCCTGTTCAGATACCAGCTTCCTCTTGTGAATTCTATATCTCTACTTTTAGAAGCCCTATCATTACATCCGTTTGACACATTAAACACTATTCAAACTTACAAACTTGGTGGACTTTTGACAAACATGCCTGTATAGTCTTTTCCATCTTTGAGTACTTACTCATCACTGTTTAAAAATGGATCTAATAATGTCTGTCAGTTTGAGGCCAGTGAATGCATGGCAATACACAGCACAAGGGAAGCTAAGACCTGGCTTGGTGATTTTTATAATTTATTTTGGAAGAGGCTATGATTGGCAGAAAGAAACAGGGCACGTTAATACATGAGCTGGGACAGCAGGCATTAACTAAATTGGGTTGTACCAGAGTATGGAGATAAGGCTCCATCTCTCCAGGGAAGGGAAGCATCCATTCCCTTCTCTCACCACAGTCAGTGCAGTTTTACTTTCTTAATGCCCCTTCTGGACACCTGCGCATAGGATTTTCCTTACACTTGAGGGAGAAAAGTTAAAAACAAAATAGGATCCAGCCTTGATGTCATAGCTGATAATCTCAGAAGTCAGCAGAGGACAGCAAACAGGGCACCACTGCCACCTACAAGGACCTTTCGTGTCCTGCCAGCTGCATGGGGCTTTTTAACAAAACCACGTGAAATATCTAACCTTGATGAGCTAGTCCTGATTTTTTATTTGCAAACCTATTGACAGTGGTTTCTATGAGTTCTCTGGGCCTCGGCCAGCAAGGTTTGCTTCCCAGCCTCCAGATCTTCATATGCTATATAAAGCAAGACACCAGCCTGCCTGCCTGCCTCCAGGTTTGTGATGAGAATTCAGTAAACTCATCCAGGGAAGGGTTTCACATAGTCCTAATACATTATTGGAATGTATCGTCAGCTATTATGTTCACAATGATGAAGAGAATTATATAGGTTTCCAGGCTGTCAGCCTTCCTTAGGAGAGGGGGAGATTGAGATACTCCTCTTGTACCATATGAAGTTAACAAAAATTGCCTGCACTTATGGCCCTTAGTCACCACCTCCCCTTTATCGATCACAAAATGCTTTAACTTTACTGCATAAGTCTTTTATCTAGAGTCCTGTCTACTTCCACTTCCATTGCTATGATAAAACACCCTGACAACAGCAGGTTGGGGGAGAGAAAGTTTGTTTTTGTCCACACTGCCAGGTCATAGCACACCCCTTTAAGGAAATCACAGTGGCAAGTGCGTGAGACATCTGGTCACACTGCATCCATAGAGAAGACTAAGAGAGGGAGGGATACCTGTACTCAGCATTCCCAACCATTTCCACTCAGTCCAGGACTCAATTGATGAAATGATGCTGTCCACAATTAGGCCAACCCATCTCAATTAACACAAATATGAAAAAACATCACTGGCATACGCAGAGGCCAACCTGAGCCAGACAATCCTTCATTAAAATCTTTTATGGTGGGTTTAGATTGATTCAAGTTGACAATTAACAACAATTATTACAGTAACAACAATCATTCTAATCAAACATGTAAAGTGTTCATCATGGTGTCAAGGCACTTTCTATACCCAGGTGTTTCAGATCCCTTCAAGAAATTCTTCCAAGGGCTGGTGAGATGGCTCAGCGGTAAAGAGCACTGACTGCTCTTCCGAAGGACCTGAGTTCAAATCCCAGCCACCACATGGTGGCTCATATCTTCTGTAATGAGATCTGATGCCCTCCTCTGGGGTGTCTGAAGACAGCTACAGTGTACTTACATATAATTTTTTTTCAACCTTTATTAGATATTTTCTTCATTTACATTTCAAGTGTTATCCAGAAAGTTCCCTATACCCTCCCCTCTCCCGGCCCTGCTCCCCTACCCATCCGCTCCCACTTCTTGGCCCTGGCGTTCCCCTGTATTGGGGCATATAAAGTCTGCATGACCAAGGGGCCTCTCTTCCCACTGATGGCCAACTAGGCCATCCTCTTCTATAACATATAATAAAATTTTAAAAATCTTTAAAAAAAAAAAAAAGAAATTGTTCCAAAAGTTGTTCCCTATAAATATGGCTTTTTTTGCTTTCTATCTCTTCTATGTGTTGTGCGTGCATATGCGCACGTGTGTTTTATGTGTATGTGTCTAAGTTCTTTTCTTACTAATGACCAGTTCCCTAAAGCATCCTGTATTTACATTTTGTCTTGGGTGCAAAGTTCTGAGGTTGAAATATCTTGGTAATCAGAAATCACATATTTGTGTCATATTTTCTGTAATTCTGATTTCATATATATATTTCATATATATTCAATATATATATATATATATATATATATATATATATATATATATAAAATTAAAAATTTACTATATATGAATGTTGCTTTAAAAATAATGAAAAAAAGATCTACTTTAGAATTTAAGAGCACTTACTGCTCTTCCAGAGGAACCTGGTTTAATTCCTAGCACCCACAAGGCAGCTCACAACCATCTATTACTCCAGTTCTGGGGTGTCTAATGCCCCTTTGGGAGCTCTAGAGAATTGAGTCACGCTTGTGGTGCACAGGCATATGTGCAGGCAAAACACCATTTACATAAAGCCCAAATTAAAAGAGTAAAAACCGAGTGGATTATTCATAAAGGAGATTGCCATTCTGTGTGATTATTAAAGTTAAAAGCACAAAATAATCTAAAGGCCTTAAAGAAGGTCAGTACCACAGTGCTCGTGTGTGTTCCTGTTCAAATGGTGTACAAAGACATCTCCGGCCCTAGCCAATACCTTTTAGCTTAGAGAGTTCTTGTTCCTTTTCTTGTTGAAGCTGGAGGTATCTCTGCTTGTGGTCATTGAAGGTTCTGCTGAAGTCTTCCCCCTGCTTCCGGTGTTCCTCCTCCAGGTCGCTGTGCTGCTTCCTCAGCTCCTCATGCTGACTCTGCAAGACAACACTTGACAGACATGCTCTCGAAATCACACGGTGTTTATTTCCTCACCGAGTGGTCTTTCTCGTATCAGAAATGTGAGAATGCACAGTAGAATAAGCTCAGTTCTTAAGGTTGGGTTCTGTTTGTCCTTTTCATTTCCTTTACTCTTCAGCTACTTGAGTAGTCTGAGATCAAGTTCAAACATAAATCTCCTCTTGGTGTTAAGCATCATTATGAGTGAGAAGCTAGCCCAAGCTATGAAATAGGGGGGAGGGGGGATCTGAGGCTATTTCCCTGCAGTCAAATTATCATAGAAAGGAGGTAATAATACACTTACCCTTGGCTAATTTGTGTGTTTTCTCTAGTTAACAAGCAAGATAAAGGCTTCAGAGTATTCATGGGAGGTTCCAGGGTAACTTTAAACTAAGTTACCTAAATCTTAAATTGCTCAATACTCTTCATAGTATGGTATTTGCATGTATCTACCACCATGCTTTCAATCCTTTTAAATTACTTCTTCTTCCTAATTCAAGATAAATGCTACGCAAACCACTGATGTTATATTGACTACAATGTCAAAGAAATAATGGCAAGAAAAGTCTGTTTACTTTCAATATGCACTCAATTCTCTTCTAGATCTTTTAGAAATACTCAAGGGCACGAGCATGTCCCACGAAGGGACACTTTATTCAACATTTCTTTGATTTTCAGTTTAGTAGTGACCCAGTTTGACAGTAACTGCACTAGTGAAGAGTCAGAGGAGACCATCTTGCCATTGGGGAAAGTAATGAAGTGTTTCTAGAATTCATTTTTATTGATTTGATTTCATATCAGAATTCTACACCATCATTACAAGTTATTTAAATTCCACAGCCTCCAAATGCTTATGTGGGAGGACGGCCTGCTTTAAGTACTATACTCCTGAAGATGGAAGAGGTTCTAGTTTCAACAGAGGGTGTGTGCCCTGCTGATGTGAATGGATAGATAGCAGAAAACTAACACCCAGGACTAATGTGAGCTAGAGACCACGGGAGGATTTGCACGTGGTGCTGCATGCTAACAGGTTGAGGGAATCAATGAATCATTTACTTTCCTTTTTGTGGTTTTGATCTTCCTTTGACACTTAAAAGTGAGTTTTTCCCAAGGCCCAAGGAAAGAAAATATTAAAAATATAAGCCGTGTTCTTCAAGTAGCTAAAAGTGCACCTCGTAGACACACATTAGTAACACAGACAACGCTTTGGAGTTCCACACACTCAAGTGTGTGCAATAAAGGAAAAATCACTGTGAGAGACCAAGCAAACCACAGACTCTAAAGACATCAAAGAGAACAAATATTTAAAAGTAGGTAATCAGAGAGCCCAATTATTATATTGAAAAATAGGTAATACATTAGCCACATTTTTGTAAACAAAAAGTAATAGTCATGGGAGGTATTAAAACAATTGACAATTTTTAGATAACTATGACAATATACACTAAGTCAACTTTCTTTAACCCTTCTTGTTTATAATAGTAGACATTGTTAACCAGTTCAAATGTCATCCGCTCCCTTCTTCATTCATACAGGACAGTTTAGGTTACTTACTTTCAGCATCTGATGTTGGACATTCAATGCACTATATCTGCTATTGGAATCTTGCTGAAAATAAATAAAAGAAAACCAAATTAATAAAAGATAGCTGATCTTGTTCTATTGCTATGGACAGCTTCCTTCTCGAACAAATGATTTTCATTTTTGCTTTTGTAAGCTGACATAAATTCTGTGTTAGAGAGAGCGTGACTTTAGGGACGTTTCTTTTCTTTTTTTATCTAGACTACTGAAGATTGAATGCAGGACCTTGCATATACTAGGCAATCACTCTACCACTGAGCCACTCCCTAAGAAGTCCCATTTCTTACTTAACAGCAGAAATGAGGTTTCTATTTTCTCCTGGAACCCTACCTAAGCTCTGAGTAATAAAAAGATTAGACACACAATCATAAAATGATAGGTTGACAGGATGCTTAGAAATAGTTTGGATTTGAGCCAGGATTTGTTTCTCACAATCCAAAGATGCCTAGAGGCCCAGACACTCAATGAACTTCTGAAAGTCACTGTGTATGACTAATACAGGGTGTAGTGCTCAGGACAGATGGGGGTTTGGGGGAGGAGATACATCAGTTAAGAGCAGACCCTCACCGGTTCAGGCTGTCTTAAGTGAGGAATCGAAAGGCTGCCCTTCCCCCCAAGTTCAGTGGGCATTCCTATAATCTTCATTATACCTCCACAGTGAAAAACCAGAACCAACACCAGTACTTTACACAGTACTAAAGGGAGAAATGCAGCTTGAACCCAAGATGATGAGGGCTGAAGTCTCCCTTCTGCTCCTACCTTCTAGAACATCCCTGTGATCTAATGGAGCAGCTGTACAGACAGCCCTTCTGGTTCCAATGTCCTAGGCTGCCACTCTCTTCTCTAGGCTGACTTGGTTTAGCACAGCACTCTCCTGCTCTGCTGCCACCACACAGGGGCACGCCCGTGTTTTCTTCTCATAGCTCCTAAAATAAACTACACTTCTGGTTCATCATTCATCCACTGCCTTATTCTTTCTTTATTTTTGTTTTAGTTTATAAAGAAACTTATACTACAAAATACACAATTGTGTGCACAGACGTCTGGTTGGGGCTTTAAAAAGCAACTTAGAGTTGAAAGTTGAATACATCCTCCAGGCAATTCAAAAGAACTGACTTTTCTCAGCTTTGAAATCACTAAACACAAATGTTTTATTCAACTAACACACACACAATTCTGTAGGGTAAGACAAAGACGGGCTTTTCTCCAGCCAATTTGAACTTTAAAATACTTTTAAATGTCAACACCACTCATTCTGCCCATAATTCACCCTCCAGATTTCTGCATTGTGAACGCTAAGACAGTTAGTTCTCCTTCTTGATAGTACTTTGTGAGCAAACAGAAGTTTTTCATGTCAGAGAAAAGAGATGCCATGAGCAAATCAAAGAGGGAATAAACATGAGCTTCCCTGCTGGCACTCACAGTAGCACACACCTAAAATCCCAGCACTAGGGAAGTTAAGGTAGGAGGATCAGAAATTCAAAGTTATCCTCCTCTACTCAACGATTTCGAGGTCTTCTTGGATAAATGAGAACCTGTCTCAAAACACAATCCAGATCCAAACACAACCAAACAAACCTCATGTGACAGAGAGAAGCTACCTCAGCCTATCACTAGTCACCAGCAATGTGTCAAGAGACATTGTGTAGACACAGAGACGCTACCTCAGCCTATCACTAGTCACCAGCAATGTGTCAAGAAGTAAGAAAAGGTAAGTTTTAAATAAACAATGTGTACAAGTTTTTCTCTTGGTATCTTTTTTTTTTTTTTTGTAACAAAAATATATGTCCACCCTTAATCCATTTATGCTGGTGATAAATGGAGTGAAAATTTTTGCAGGGATATTTTTATCTCCCTTAAAGTTCATGAGCACAAAATAAAAGCCAAAACAGAACCAAGCCTTACCCTTCCTTTGTTGAGTGTTTCTTGTGCTTCTAACTTATAAACAAGGAAATCTAGAAAAGATAAAAATAGAGAAAGTAAAGTATAAGTTAGTCTATTTAAAAACTTTTAAGCATCTCTGAGAAAAAATACTATATACTTTACTCAGATTTACAAAAATAGTGTCAGGTTTATTTGTTTTTATTTCAAATCAACATACTTAGTGATTTATGTACCTCATTTTACCTCTGGAAGCTTTGGAAAACAGATGACAAAGCTTATAGTTTTCCACTTTCCCTGCTGCCTTCAAACCGTGCATCACCAGAATCGATGGCAGGTGACTAATGGCACACTTACAATATCTCTGTGAAATCTGCCTTTGAAAGGGGAGAGGGTGCATTTGAGACAAGGGTGATTTATAGCTACCCACTAGAGGGCACACTATATTCCTTCAGGAACTGAAAAGACAATCAAGCCATCTAAGCCATCTTTAATGCTCTGAAAACTTTATTATCCACTAGATGGCTCTATAAAATCACTCTGCAGTGGAGGACTGGGCAAAGACAAGTCTGAAAGTGTTTCTCAGAATGTTTAAGTCTGCTCATCCTATGAGTCAGGAGAGTGCTACATAGTACCCAGCCCCCACCCCACATTCACCAAAGGATCCAAGGGTTTAAATTCCAAGATTCATCACAAGACATGAATAAATAAGACCTAAGAATGTAGATAACTTCCAGTAGCTGGATACTAGAGTATACACTTGCTTCAAAAACTGACAAAAAGCAATAGCATTGGTTGTGTTAAGTGGTAACTCCTAACTGAACAGCTGTGCTAGGCAAATGTTTCATGAACTTATAGTAACACCTGCTTCATTCAAAAGATTCCAGGTAGAGGGTCAACTGACTGAGTTACAGACTTACATAAACAGTGTCATGTTCTGAAAAATGTATGTTTTCCAAACCCCAACCGTCAATAGAGGTTTGATACAGTAGGGGAATGCAGGGTAGGAAGGCAGGAGTGGGTGGGGGTGAGGGTGGCGGGGCACCCTCATAGAAGCAGGGAGAGAGGGCAGGAAACAGAGGGCTTCCAGAGGGGAGACCTGGAAAGGGAATAACATTTGAAATGTAAATAAAGAAAATATCCAATAAAAATATTTAGAAGGGAAGTCATGTGTTAATTCTGATTTAATTTGTATGGCAATGTACACACTCCGTGAAGGCTGCAGAAACAGAAGGGAAAGCTTCTAAACACAGTCCTGAGCCTCTAATACAGTCAGTCAGTTCTCTATGGGAATGAAGGAAATGAAGCCCTTTGAGTCATGACCTGGTGATGAAGCTCACACATCTTCCACTTGTTATCTGTCCTGAGTTCCCAAAGAAGAAAGGGCTCTTGACAAAGCATATATAAAATGTCTGCACTGTGTATAACACATGTATTGACAGCTCTTTCTTGGCCCACTTATAGCACTGGCTTCAGGCAGATTTGAGAAACTGCTTAAGAACAACAACAACAAGAACAACAACAACAAAAATACAAAACCAAATGCATCATAATTCAAATTCATGATACATCAAAGAATGGTAGGAGGAATATCAGGGCACAAGCTCATATTGTCTTACCTTCCTTTGCTTTCTTGTGTTCAAGCCTTTCTTTTTGCAAAGATTTCTCTAATCTTGATCTGTGTTCATATACAACTGGAAGAGAAAGAGCTAAATTTGTCAGGGAACCAAAGGGTCCAGAGTAAAATAAACAGCAATTTGAAAAACTTAAAACACTATAGGGAGCACATCCAATTAAAATGAAGACATAAAGGTTCACACTTAGGGTAAATAAAGCAGGTAGATCTATTTAAAGATCCAGATTTGGGGGAAACAATACACATGTAATTAGGCATAATTCTGGGTGGACTCCCTAGCAAACACTTACATGTCAGTTAGCTAGAAACTCTTTCCTCTGCTCCCTCTTAACCATGTGTCTCTGGGAGGTCCACTCTATCTCTTCCCAGGCAAGGGTGTCCATTTGCATGACTTCAATGGCTAGCCACAAAGCAGTTGCTCTCTCATGCACATCCCCTTCTCTCACTTCCCTGGTAAGTACCAGAGAGAATTTCCCACTCAGTATCCCTGATCTGCAAGGTCAGTGTGTTCTCCATCTCCACCAGTGTGAGTTGAACCAATTGCCATCGAAAGCGAAGCAGTGCACCAATAAGAGTGTTGGAGCCCGTACGTAAGAGAGACACAAAGAAAGAAGAGGGAGAGACAACCCAAAGAACCTCTGAAAGAAAATGCTCACAGAATCGGGTTCACTCTCCACGATAGCAAACTGATGTCTATTCCGGAAGGACTTCCTGCCTTCTCTGCTTTCTCCTTATTGATACACTCTGAAGGAGTCAGGTGTGTGGAGAGTAGGGAGGAAGCGATACTGTGGAGGGAGCTCACCACAGCTCTTAACACACTGATGGATGGACATCTGCAGCAAGCAGAAGCTGCAAGTGAGAGAAACTTCACCTTGGAGTGAATGAAATAGGATTTATTAAACCAGACTAGATCAGATACAATAATCAGCAAACCAATGACATATGTACCGGTATAAGCTATTGAAAAATAGTCAGGGGCATTTGATTTTAATTCCCAGAGGAGCCGGAGAAAGCAACAAATGTTTCTCGGACTTTATCTGGGAACGGAAGCCTCAGTTGCAGAGTGAGCAGGCAGTAAGGGCTGAGAAAGGGATAAATTCAATTTCAGATGTACCCTCCAAGTCCTGTTCGCTCAGCATTATGTCAACTATGATCTCATTCTCCAGCAAGCTAAGCCAATTCCGTTACTCCATTCTTTGATCAGACCCAAGCACCCCTTGGCTATATATAATTCCATCATCTTTGGTCAATAGCTGTCTGTGTACAACACAAGAACTGTCTTCACACAAATGGCTGCTGCCAAACTTGTCAGGAGCCCAGGAACTCCCCTCCTCTCTCTCCTGCTGTGATTGCTGCTGCTGCTGCTGCTGCAGGGATTGCCTGCTTCCTGCTCTACTCTCTGTCACAGCTTCCTGTTACTAGTGACTGTGGCTCTCCATCCTGTGTCACCTAGACTGGTACTAAAAACCCCACCCTGAATGATTTTCGGAATGGGGCAGGGAAAGGGAAAGGTTACACTAGTAATTATGATATAAATATTCTTTACCCACTGCCAATAATATTACTCTATTTCTTTTTACTTGAAAAATCCCTTTGAAGAGACCACAAGTAAGCATTTTTTTTTCTAGTCCATTAGAATCTGGAAGCCCATATTTCCATAATCATTCATAAGTATTACAGATAAGAAAGACCAGGGAGGGTCTTTATGTCTTTCTAGAAAACGTGATCACAACACACACACACACACACACACACACACACACACACACACACACACACTTATTTCACCATGCATTTTTCAGGCTTTTGAGCTGGCAATCTATCTAGTGGGTTATTGTTTCTGTTGGAAAAAAAGACTGCTACTCAATCCCTGTCACTCATCTCTATTTTCCTATTTATACTCTGAAGGGCATTAGTGAGGACGAGCTAAGGCTACACAATGGCATAGAATGGATATTCTCACAGCAACAAGCAAGTCTAGTGGGGAATAGCGTGAAACAATGGTTCAAATCTGCCATTCAAACTCATTGATTTTATGTAAGCTGGTACAGGAAAAAGATTTGAAATGTAGAGACTCATGTAAAAAAAATAAATAAATAAACCTCTATAACACTCATCTCCCAAGTTGGAGGATGTACTATTTTCTATGCAGTAAAGAATGGAAGAAGAGCTCATTTCCATTTAAAATAAAACAAAACAAAAACAGAGAGGAAAAGCTCACAGGGGTTTGAAACAACATTCAAGAGCTTCTTTCAACCATTTGGCATTTTAACACCAGCTTTCATCTAAAAGTTACAAAAGAAATGTTGTGTACATTCATGCCTGGGTGAAAGAGTATTTTCAGAAGTTCAGAGCAAAAACACTCCAACTCGGAACCGAGAAGCAGCTCTTAAAAGCTGGAGAGATGGCCCAGTGGTATGAGCTCTTGTTGCTCCAGCAGAGGACACAGGTTTGGTCACCAGAACCCACAGGATGCTTTACAGCCATCAGTAACTCCAGTTCCAGGAGATCAGCACGCCCTCTTCTGCTCTTCACAAGCACCAAGCATGCTTATGGGCTATCTACACACCGGCACAGAAAACCACTCAGACACATAAAATAGATAAATATTTTACATTTTCTTAAAAAAAAATTAAAAATCCTTCAGAAAGCATCACCAAATGTCTTCACTTAAGCCCAGGGTTGCGAGCAACAGTGCTTTGGCAGGATCAACAACAGTCCATGATTTTTTCTCCTCTCCAGATCTGACTACAATCTACCTTTATAATTTTACCTTTATAAAACAGGGGCTAAAGCTTGGATGAAAGTCATGTACTTCAACTGGTAGGTTTGTCATTAATCAAATTTTAAACGAACAAATCTGTAGCAACAGCAGCAGCAGCAGCAGCAGGTCAGAACACAGTTTTTATTACCAATTCTCAGTATGCAGAGAGAGCAAGGAGCAGTTATTAGATGTCTACTTTCATGTTAGACCAGCTTCTGTCTCAATCTAGTCAGAGAGATACAAGAGCCTGGTAGCTTGAAATCAAATTAAGACTTACAACTCTGTGAGCAGGAAGGTTCTGGGAAGTGTTAATTGACCGACCCTCTTCAGTGATGGCATAACTATCCCCCCCCCCAAATTAGCACATGATGATATTCCTTCTTTCCCTTACTGTGTAGGTACATACAATGTACCGAGAATGGGCTGTTAAAAAACATTTAAAAAGAAAATTTAATTCAAAGCAATACATATCTCTCAGAACAGAATGGTTTAAAAGGCTTTTGGGTAACTTCAGGACTAAAATCATTTACTTAGGATAATTTGTATGTGAGTGTGTGAAATTCACATTCCTATCAATCCTATAGATGTGTGGGAGTGTTTACATGCATTGAGAGATAAGACAGACAACAGGAATGTTCTCTGATAATTCTTTGTCTTTTTTTTTTTTAGACAGGAACTTTTTCTGAACATGAAGCCTGTCTATCGAGTGAGGCTGTCTGACGAATGAAATCCAGGGAATTCCCCTATGACATTGGCACTGTGGGTATAACAGATCCATGGCCCCTGGCTCTTTATCTGGGTTCTGAGGAAGTGAACATGCGTCTTCATGTCTATGCAGGAGGTATTTAGCCAACCATGAAAATGAAGCCAAAACTACCCAAACTTATGGGACACAATGAAAGCATTCCTAAGAGGAAAACTCATAGCTCTGTGTGCCTCCAAAAAGAAACTAGAGAGCATACACTAGCAGCTTGACAGCACACCTAAAAGCTCTAGAACAAAAGGAAGCAAATTCACCCAAAGGAGTAGACAGCAGGAAATAATCAAACTCAGGGCTGAAATCAACCAAGTGGAAACAAAAAGAACTATGGTTCCTTGAGAAAATCAACAAGATAGATAAACCCTTAGCCAGACTGTGATCTCCCGTGTCCCTATCATAGGATTAATTGTTTTAGTCTTTACTTTTCCCTCTGTATTGTTGTCTTGGACTCCTTTAAGTTTTATAGTGACCTAGGATGATGTTTTCCGATATCAGTTGTTTTGACCTTTTGGACCTACTTTACCTGTTTAAAGATCTGTCTATGGTCCATGATTTCAATTTTGTCCTAGTCTAAAATGAACTAAACAGTCCCATATTCCCTAAAGAAATAGAAGCAGTCATTAATAGTCTCCCAACCAAAAAAAGCCCAGGACCAGATGGGTTTAGTGCAGAGTTCTATCAGACTTTCAAAGAAGACCTGATTCCAACTCTCCTCAAACTATTCCACAAAATAGAAACAGAAGGTACTCTACCCAATTCATTCTATGAAGCCACAATTACTCTGATACCTAAACCACACAAAGACACAACAAAGATAGAGAACTTAAGACCAATTACCCTTATGAATATCGATGTAAAAATACTCATTAAAATTCTCAATAAGCAAATCCAACACATCAAAAGGATCATGATGGATCACATCCATCATGACCAAGTAGGCTTCATCCCAGGGATGCAGGGATGGTTTAATATACGGAAATCCATCAACGTAATACACTATATAAACAAACTCAAAGACGAAAACAACATAATCTTCTCCTTAGATGCTGAGAAAGCATTTGACAAAAATCTGACACATATTCATGATAAAAGTCTTGGAAAGATCAGGAATTCAAGGGCCATACCTAAACATAATAAAAGCAATATGTAACAAACCAGTAGCCAACATCAAACTAAATGGAGAGAAGCTGGAAACAATCCTACTAAAATCAGGGACTAGACAAGGCTGCCCACTTTCTCCCTACCTATTCAATATAGTACTTGAAGTACTAGCCAGAGCAATTAGACAACAAAAGGAGGTCAAGGGGATACAAATTGGAAAGGAAGAAGCCAAAATGTCACTATTTGCAGATGATATGAAAGTATATGTAAGTGATCCTAAAAATTCCACCAGAGAACTGGTAAACCTGATAAACAGCTTCAGTAAAGTAGCTGGATATAAAATTAACTCAAACAAATCAATGGCCTTTCACTACACAAAGGATAAACGGTCTGAGAAAGAAATTAGGGAAACAACACCCTTCACTATAGTCACAAATAATATAAAATACCTTGGTGTGACTCTAACTAAGGAAGTGAAAAATCTGTATGATAAGAATTTCAAGTCTCTGAAGAAAGAAATAGAAGATCTCAGAAGATGGAAAGATCTTCCATGCTCATGGATTGGCAGGATCAATATAGTAAAAATGGCTATCTTGCCAAAAGCAATCTAAAGATTCAATGCAATCCCCATCAAAATTCCAACTCAGTTCTTTGAACAAATTAGAAAAGGAAATTTGCAAATTCATCTGGAATAACAAAAAAACCTAGGATAACAAAAACTCTTCTCAATGATAAAAGAACCTCTGGTGGAATCACCATGCCTGACCTCAAGCTGTACTGCAGAGCAATTGTTATAAAAACTGCATGTTACTGGTACAGCAACAGATAGGTAGATCAATGGAATAGAATTGAAAACCCAAAAATGAACACACACACATATGGTCACTTGATTTTTGACAAGGGAGCTAAAACCATCCAGTGGAAAAAAGACAGCATTTTCAAGAATTGGTGTTGGCACAACTGGCGGTTATCATGTAGAAGCATGCAAATTGATCCATTCTTATCTCCTTGTAATAAGGTCAAGTCTACGTGGATCAAGGAACTCCACATAAAACCAGAGACTCTGAAGCTTATAGAGGAAAAGGAGGGAAAAGGCTCAAAAATATGGGCACAGGGGAAAAAATTCTTGAACAGAACAACATTGGCTTGTGCTGTAAGATCAAGAGTTGACAAATGGGATCTCTTAAAATTGCAAAGCTTTTGTAAGGCAAAAGATACTGTCAATAAGACAAAAAGGCCACCAACAGATTGGGAAAGGATCTTTACCAATCCTAAATCAGATAGGGGATTAATATCCAATATATATAAAGAACTCAATAAGATGGACTCCAGAAAATCACGGTGTAGAGAGCTAAACAAAGAATTCAACAAAGGAATAAGGAACGGCTGAGAAGCACCTGAAAAAATGTTCAACATCCTTAATCATCAGGGAAATGCAAATCAAAACAACCCTGAGATTCCACCTCACAGCAGTCAGATTGGCTAAGATCAAAAATTTAGGTGACAGCCGATGCTGATGAGGATGTGGAGAAAGAGGAACTCCTCCATTGTTGGTGGGATTACAAGCTGTTACAACCACTCTGGAAATCATTCTGGTGGTTCCTCAGAAAACTGGACACAGTACTACAGGAAGATCCAGCAATACCTCTCCTGGGCATATACCCAGAAGATGTTCCACCTTGTAGTAAGGACACATGCTCCACTATGTTCATAGCAGCCTTATTTATAATAGCCAGAAGCTGGAAAGAACCCAGATGTCCCTCAACAGATAAATGGATACAGAAAATGTGGTATACAATGGAGTTTTCAGCAATTAAAAACAATGAATTCATGAAATTCTTAGGCAAATGGATGCATCTGGAGGATATCATCCTGAGTGAGGTAACCCAATCACAAAGGAGCATACATGGTATGCACTCACTGATAAGCAGATATTAGCCGAGAAACTTAGAATGTCCAAGATAAAATTTGCAAAACACACGAAATTCAAGAAGAAGGAAGACCAAAGTGTGGATACTTTGCTCCTTCTTAGAATAGGGAACAAAATAAGCATGGAAGGAGTTACAGAGACAAAGTTCAGAACTAAGATGGAAGGAAGGACCATTCAGAGACTGCCCCACCTGGGAATCCATCCCATATACAACCACCAAACCCAGACACTATTGCATATGCCAGAAAGATTTTGCTGAGAGCACTCTGACATAGCTCTTCTCTCTTGTGAGTCAATGCCTGGCAAATATAGAAGTGGATGCTCACCATCATCTATTGGATGGAACACAGGGCCCCTAATGAAGGATCTAGAGAAAGTACCCAAGGAGCTAAAAGGGTTTGCAACCCTATAGGAGGAAGAACAATATGAACTAACCAGTACCCCTCCCCCTGGAACTGTGTCTTTAGTTGCATATGTAGCAGAGGATGGCCTAGTCGGCAATCAATGGGAGGAGAGGCCCTTGGTATTGTGAAGATTATATAGCCCAGTACAGGGGAATGCCAGGGCCAGGAAGCGGGAGTGAGTGGGTTGGGGAACAGCGTGGGGGTAGAGTATAGGAGGCTTTGGGGATAGTATTTGAAATGTAAATGAAGAAAATATCTAATAAAAAAAGAAGTTTTTCCCCTCCACATGCCAAAACAAAACAAAACAAAACAAAAACAAAAAACAAAACAAAACAAAACATACAAACAAGCAAAAATGTCAAAACAAACAAGAACAAAGCAAAACAAAAAACAAACAAAACGTAGGGTCACGTATTATAGTTTGGGACTTTCAAGACTGAGCTCAAGCTCTAGAAAAGCTAATTGTCTTGGGTATTTGCTGTATTTGCATGAAGGTAAAACACATATCTTCCATTACAACGTTCCCTCCCTGGTGCATAACTTATACTTTAATTTGGTTGTTATCTAACTTTCCTGCATGTTTAAGACCCAGACTTTGGGGTAGCGCTTTCTCATGTCTTCCAGTCACATTCTTGGTGATTCATTTATTATTCATCTTCCAGCCCCATAGCCTTCGTGCTTCTCCCTGAACATGAGAGAACCACATTAATCCAGCAGAGCACTCTTTTTTATTTCAGGTATCTGCATAAATGGGTTCTGAATTCCCTTCAAGTTCTCAGGGCTGGGGAGGTGGCTCAGTGTACAGGAGTTCTTACTGGCTATGGTGGGGACCGACCTGTAAACCCCTGAAAGAAACAGAGACTGAGCTGGCAGATTGTTTGTGGAAAGTCTTCAGAGCTGAAAGAGAATGTCCAGTTGCACGGCAGTCTTGCGATGTACAGGGCAAAGCTACATTTTAAAACGCATGCATAGCTGTACAGGCATAGGAGTTAGAAGTGTACAAGCTGTGACAATAGAAGCAAAAGTTACTCTAAAGAAAACATATTGTATATAGACTTTATACAGGTACCTTCTTATCTCAGCAGTAGTAGGATTTCAGCCAGACTACTTTAAAGAATTTCAGGAAAATAATGAAGACAGGAGAACTGTCCTACACCCAGGAATACATATGGTTAGCACAAATTAGAGTTGGTGGGTAATTTATTTTTAAAAAAATAAGTGTGAGCTGGGAGTGGATCTGAGGTGTTAAGGGGAGAAGTGTGGGTGGATATGATCAAAATACATTCTTAAAGTTATCAAAAATTAATAAAATATTTTAAAAATTAAGCCAGGCAGCAAGTTGGTACTTACTGAATAATTCTATTTATACAAAGTTCAAGAGCAAGCAAATGAGTGCTGAGGACTAGCATTTAAAGTGTGTGTGTCTGTGTATATGTGTGTGTGTATGTGTGTATATGTGTGTGTATGTGTGTATATGTGTGTGTATGTGTGTATGTATATGTGTGTGTATGTGTGTGTGTATATGTGTGTGTATATATGTGTGTGTGTATGTGTGTATATGTGTGTGTGTATGTGTGTATATGTGTGTGTGCATATGTGTGTATGTATATGTGTGTGTATGTGTGTATATATATGTGTGTGTATATATGTGTGTGTGTGTATGTGTGTGTGTATGTGTGTGTGTGTTTGTGTGTGGGGAAAGCTGAGGAACCCTATCTCAAACCAAAACAGAACAACAACACAAAAGAAACCAAGAACTTAAAGCACGTTTAAAGGGTGATTTTGTCTATATCTCCTGACATAATTCGATTTAAACTTGTATGCAGAGTGACATCAATATCAACATAAGCTGAGGTTTTGAATTCTCACAGTTTCCAGGGGACACAAATCACACAACTCCTAGACTGATTGATTTTGTTTTATTTTTGTGGAAAGCCTTATTTCCCAAGATATTTTGTATTTGCAATTTTGAGGACAAATTCCTGGGAATAAATACCCACTGTTTTTAAATGTTCCTGTAGGCTTGAAAAAAAATCTGTCAGGTGCCTTCCATAAATATCTAACTGCGTCAAATGAGGTCACTTTGAGCTCAGGTGTCTTCCTCATACAGATCTGTTACTTGAAATGAAGCAGTGGAGAAGGTACCCAGGGATTGCAGAGGCTCTGCCCTGATTCTAGTGTGAAATGACTTTATTTCAGAGGTCAGAGCATCTGATTATGGCCAGCCTCGAGGGCAAAAGGCTGAGAGAGAGAGAGAGAGAGAGAGAGAGAGAGAGAGAGAGAGAGAGAGAGAGAGAGAGAGAGAGAGGGAGAGAAGTGAAACTTTCCATAGGCCTCTAACTTGGATTTTTACTCACATAGACATGGGGAACCACTGGTTTGTTCTGAACAGAGTGAGATGGGAGCTTTGTACTAATGAGACTTCACAGGGTACAAGGTACAATCAGGTTGTTGTGTATCTCATTCCTCCAAATTAAAGCATTCCATCTTGGAGGAAAGAAGGAGTCTCGAGATCTAAGAGCTTACATAACTTGGTAAAATCAGGGGGGCTAATTTTGCAAGGAGAAGAGGACCCTCTCTAGTATGTGCGTATGGTTGACAATCAGTGACAAAGACAGAGGAATACACAAAAGTAAAGTAACTTTAGGGACATAAATCCAGATGCCTGAGTGGATAACTACAAGTACATAAAATACATCTAGGAGGACAGGGATGCAGTTCATTTGACAAAGGAATTGCTTAGCATGTGTCTTAGTCAGGGTTTCTATTCCTGCACAAACATCATGACCAAGAAGCAAGTTGGGGAGGAAAGGGTTTATTCAGCTTACACTTCCATACTGCTGTCCATCACCAAGGAAGTCAGGACTGGAACTCAAGCAGGTCAGAAAGCAGGAGCTGATGCAGAAGCCATGGAGGGATGTTCCTTACTGGCTTGCTGGCTCTGACTTGCTGGCTCTGGCTTGCTCAGCCTGCTCTCTTATAGAAGCCAAGACTACCAGCCCAGAGGTGGTCCCACCCACAAGGGGCCTTTCCCCCTTGATCACTAATTGAGAAAATGCCTTACAGTTGGATCTCATGGAGGCATTTCCTCAACTGAAGCTCCTTTCTCTGTGAAAACTCCAGCTGTGTCAAGTTGACACAAAACTAGCCAGTACAGCATGCATGGAGCACTGAGTTAAATTCCCAATCCACAGCTCTCTGGAGGTAGAGACTTTGGAGGCAGGAGAATCAAGAAGTCAAGGTTATTCTTGGCCATATACACATTGAGGTCCAGGTCTTTGATACATAATGCCTTGCCTCATATTTCAAAGCAAACTTCTATAAATATGTCTGTCTGTCTGTCTATCTATCTATCTATCTATCTATCCATCTAATCTATTTATCTATCATCTATCTGTCTGTCTGTCTACCTACATATTTATCTAAATGACATGAAAGTAGGTAAAGTTGTCTAGAGGTACAGGAGGGAGGGATTAGAAAAGGGGCAGCATCAGGGTATGAGTGGGAAGATCCTGGATGTACAATATAGACATGCACACAAACTTTAGGAAATAAAGAATGAAAATGGATCGAATAATAGGCCCAATATTTATGGTCTTGCTACTGGATGGAATTTTATAAGCATAACTAAGGATGGTGGAGGAGAGGATACACCATACACTCTTCGTTGCACTTCCTGTCTGTTGCAAGTATCAGCATACAGAAGCATATAGAGTATCTAAGAAACCCTCAGGTTGCATTTCCTCATCACATTGCATCCCTAAAGCTTTGCACAGAAGTCTCAGAGTTCAAGCCCTGTCTGCCCCCACCCATGGCCACTGCTTAGCTTATTCTTCCTGGCAGTTTATGTCCCACTCCTGCCAAACTGTTTAGCTACTAACGATTACTTTACGAGTGAAGAATCTTAAACCCCTGTTAGTCAGAAGAAAGCTGAAGGCAAATACAAACACAGGGACTCCAAAATTGGCAGTAGGTATCTAACACTCATTTCAGCCGCTTGATTAAAACTCCTGGCAAGATCCTTTACTCTCCGCTCTCTTGTGGACCCCAACTCCTTTGGGATGACAAGCTGATTAAGCACAAATGTTCTATGACTTTTGAAAGAGAATGTTTATGTTCATATAACAAAGTTTAATAAAAGGGACAGAGATCTTCCATATCTCTCTGCACTATCCTTTTTTTCCTTATATTTACAGAAGATGGATTTTTTTTTTTTTTTTTTGGATGGGTCTCTATGGACACCTAGGCCTATGAATAAGACTGACGTTTGCACTGAGATCACAGGCAGAGCCTGGTTAAGGGAAGGGGAACATGTCAATCACTAATCTCTACACCTCTAGTAAAAGCCCTGAAGTGTAGAAGGCCGAGGTTGGGGGTGCAACCTGTCAAGGTCAAATACAAGACTTGTTTTTTTTTTTTTTTCTTCCTTTAAGAAAGGGCACCGTATTTATAGGAGGTGTGGGTTTTAGAGAGGCTTAGAGGAGATTCTCAGTGATGATCTGAGGATTTGAAGGATTTGGGGAAAGCGTTTCCTGAGCAGCCTTGAGTACTTCCTTCACACTGGCATGCATCAAGTGAGCAGCCCTCTCTCTGTGTTGGCTTTACGAGTGCTCACCTGGGCTTTGAGAGGCAGCAGGAATTCCTCTCCCCAATCCTTTAAAAATGCCCCACGTTTTCTCTATGCAGAAACTTTTTACTATATTTCATGTATGTATACTGGTCATTTCCACTATATGGTGGGGAATTACTTAAGAGAATGTCAGTCTCTAGAAATCTGGGCTATCTGCTGTGTCGCTGCCAAGGACCAGCCTAGGATTGGAGAGGGGTTCTGAGGAAGAGATGTTTGTTCAACAAAGGACTCAAAGTCAAACTGTGATGACAAGCTGATGGCCTATGTTCTGCTGAAGACAGCTTTGTCTTGTTATTCTAAAAGCCTCTTTAGATAGTTCACCTCTTGCAGATCAAAAATCCCAGTCTTTTATTTACCTATCAATTCAGTCTTTACCGTATGTTCTCTTTTGATTGTCCCATGAATCAGCATCCCATGACCCCAGCCCCTTGATTCTTGGGAAGAGACAACAAGTACATTTTTTTTAATATTGCAAAATAATTCAGATATCTGCCTGCCTTTGTAAAGCAGCATACTAAGATACTAAGATATTTGGGTAGGACTCTGCCCTGAAATTACCATTCCTACCACACTTGGATCTGGACCTAAACTCATCCCAGGCTGACTGTAAACTTGCCTGCCTTTGTATCTCTCTGACAAGCTGGCTCATAGTGCAATGGCCTCTGTTTTTCTAGGTCCAAGAAGCCTTTCATATAATTCATATTGCACCCCTACATTCTGCATAGTTAAGAAAGTATATATTTTTGAACTCATGGATTCACCATTTTTCCCACAGTCTTGAGGGCTGTCCAGAAGGTCAGAGCATTTTACTATTTTGCTGAGACCTTAGACACACCCTCACCTCCCAGACTCATGCTGTCTCTGATTATCATGGAGTCATTCACCTTGTGAGAGAGGAGAGTCCTCAAATGAAGAACATGAAAATATGTACATTATTATACAAAAAAGCATTATGCCCACAAAAATCATTAACACTAAAGGAGGCCACCTCTCTGCTGGCTCTGTTCCAGGGGCAGGAACCATGTCACCCTGTCACTCTTGTGGTCAGGCTGAATTCAGCATGTCGCCTTGAGTGGAAATCAATGTAATTTCCAGCAGAGTATTTGTTTTAAGTGAGGGCAGAAAAATGGCTTAGCTTGGGTAAGAGTTCTTGATCACAGAGCCTGGTGAACATAGCAGTATACCTAGAATCCATGTGATGCAAATAGAGAAGGAATTTCTGCAAATGATCTTCTGACTTCCACGTGTGCTCTGATATCTGTATGAACACACACAAAAGCACATACGCACACACACACACACACACACACACACACACACACACTAAATGCTTGTAAAGAAATGCTTGTTAATGACTAGACTAATACACACTAAAGAATGCCAACTCCAAAGCAGAATCCATGAACATTATAGCCTTCCTGTCAATTTTACCTCTAAAATTTACCTATTAAGGATATAGATGGCTACATATCAAGACAGATTCTGTGAGTTCAATATAAAACAGCTCTAAATTTGATGTAGCTAATGTACACTAACACAGACACTATTATATCCTGCAACTTCAATGTTTCTATATGAAAGACAGAAAATCGAGCAAAGTACATTTGGGATTTTTGGAAAGAAGTACTATAAAATCAATAAATAGTGCCTATTGAGAGCATATGACTAGATGATAAAGGAAGAATGACGAACCGCTTCTTTAAGTACATCAGGAATCTAGTGAGACTTCCCAGTTCTCTTTTCATCTTTATTCCGTCACTGAAATGCAGATAAAAATCTACAGAGAATCGAATGGATTAATCTAAGAGTGAAAAACAAAAGGAAAACGAAAGAGAAGCACGTAGCGCTAAGAGATCATTAAACGATGATTGTCAAATAGTCTAAAGACAATGACGATGGCCAGCGCCAAGAGCTACCTGATGCTGATCAGTTCTGAGCACAAAGCTAAGAAATCTCACTTTTATATGTCTGATTTCTATGGAATAATATTAAGTAGGTAGAGAGCTGAGTCAACGACATCTTCCCAGTTGTACAATTTGAAGGACACATATTTGTATTAATAATAATAATAAAAAAATAAAGCTTGCGTGAATGTAGACAGTAGCACTCAATTCATAAAAGATTTTTCCACTTCACAACTGTCTGAAAGAGCTATTCACATTCACTAGGAAAAGCCTGTCAAATTTTGATCATTTCCCAGGCAAGCAATACCCTGGTGATGGTTTCTGGAAGCTGAGAGATTACATTCCCTATCTTAGCTACTGTTCTACTGCTGTGAAGAGACCCTGTGACCAAGACAACATAAAATAGAGGTTTCAAATGAAGGTTTGCACACCGTTTCAGAGGGTTAGTCCATGATCACCATGGTAGGCATGGTGCTGCATCAGTAGTTGAGAGCTTACATGTTGTCTCAACAACCATGAGACAGAGAAGCAGTAAGACCTGATTGCAAATGGTGTGGACTTATGAAAGCCCAAAGCTCACCCTTCGTTGCACACATCCTCCCAAAAGATCACACCTTCTAATTGTTCCGAGTTTCTCCAGCTGGAAAGCAATTATTCAAATATATGAGACTATGGGGTTATTCCTATTCAAACTCCCAGTCAGGTGCACGGTCTCAAGAGCGAATGAAAGATACTTATCAAGGTCCTGTTTTGCTTAGCAGTCATCTGGGATAGGTGTGTTGAATGCATTGTTGACTTGTGATATTCTCAACTTGTGATGAGTCTATCAGGTGAGCCCATTGTGTGCTAAGGTGTACCTACAATGGCACCAGCCAAACCAATGAAATGACTTAACTCAGACTGGCTTTGAACACTCTTTGGGACTTAAGTTTGAACAGGAGCAGAAATAACCAATTTAGAAGAACACTGAAGGCTGATTGTAAGGAAAGGGCTGGTGGAGAAGGAAGTCATTCTATTTTTTTTCTTTTTTTGTCACTGATGACTTTCAATAGCTTGAAACTACTACATATTAACATAATCTAAGACTATCCTTGTTAAAGTGCCATTTAAGTGCCCATTCTAGTATACATTCGATATACTTTTCATATATATATATATATATATATATATATATATATATATATATATATAAACATACACAATACCTATGAAATATATATATATATATATATATATATATATATATATATATATATCCTCAAATTTCATCACTAACAAAATGGAATATCCTATCAAGCAACTTCTGAGGCTTCTTCCTGCTCTGTCACTCTCTTATCCTTTGAAATGGCTTAACAGGCAAAGATATGGGCACCAGAATTATGACAGGCCTTGGGTAACAGTAAATCTCAGACACAGTGATGGCCTGAGAAGAACCAAAGACTCGCAGGTGACAGGAAAGCCAAGCCTAGGAGAAGCCAAAGCTCTTTAGCTGATGGTTTAAAGCTCTTAATAAGAGCTGAAGGACTTGTGGTCCCCTTTCCTCTGCAGAGCATTGTTCTAATAGCTGCTAGAAATTTCCAAGAAGGTAAAAACAGGAAAGCTCTGCCAGACTCAAAATAATCGCACTGGTTCCAGGCTCTGGAGGTCAACATTCACTTGGAAGAGCTGGCTTACATTGTTATGTTACTTTTCATTTTCAAGCAATCCACAGTAAAACTAATTATAGCCCAAGCCTTTAAGCAAAGGCTCATTAGCACATTAGACAGTCCACCTTTGTTTTACACAGTTTTTTTCATGGACGAAAAGGTAAATTAGAATTTCTCAGGGACAGTAAACCATAATCCACTAATGATCTCTTCAATTCTTTACCATCTTGTAGATAAACTCTCACTAAAAGATTAAATGTATTTGCAGATGAGTGTCCATGTATTCAGAAGAAAAATGTCCTTTAAAACGCACTTCAGTGGTAATCACAATAAATTATACTTTCATGGTTCATTTCAGTGTGTATACAAAGAACTTTTATGTCCAATTCACACTAATTAAGGGGGGGGTATGTAAGATGCTAATTAGAAATTACGACTATCTGCTCATTAGAGGATCTTGAGCCAATCTCAAGCTACTAGCTCATCTTATATTTATAGTGCTTAAAAATGCAATTACTTGAAAATCATTACATTTGGGGGCAGTGAGTCAATATGGTTTAGGTCTTCTTTTATTGCTTCTGCTTAAAATACTTCTTATGGCAATTTTGGGTCATCAAGAGTGTGAGGAAGAAAGGTGGCTATTGTCCTCAAATTTACCCTTAAATCATTTATACACCATGCCACTCAGCAAGTGAGAAAGACAGAGCAATATGCAGTTGATATTCGTGTCTGCCTCTTACATCCTTCCTGTAGAATTTTGAGAACATACTAGCCACACTTACCTTCTGTTTGACCTTGTAAAGGACCCACTTTTGAGTGCTAATTTTAGTAAAGTTAAGTTTGTGGCTCCTATTACTTACTCTGTGGTGACATGAAAAAAAAAAATTCTGTGCTTGCAAGGAGCTCAGAGTCCAATCCTTCAGTCACATACATTTTTGAATCAAGAAACTCCCCGCCTCCATCCACCCTGAATCACAGCAACGAGCCCAGGAACGCACACTGAGTAGTTACCCAAATGGAGATGCAATTAGCATTATGTGTAGGTAAACAAAAATTCTGGAAATTTAGCATTACCACAGAAATCCATTCATCCAATATAAAATATTAGAAAGTGTAAATAAGCCCTTTTTGTAATGGTTTGACTCTTTCTTCAGGATGCGTGTTGAAAAGTCAATTACTAATAAAATAAGCATAAACATTATGATACTGTAAGGCAACATTTCTATGACAACCACATTCACTGCCCCTACTAACTGCTCTTGTAGTCCTCAGACCTACAGCTGAGGCTCAAATAGGCCCAGGTTTAGCTCCAGCAGGCACAAGCCATAAACTTGGCAACATCAACAAAGGGTTTATTTTACATGTGTGCAGAGTACAAGACTATGGATCCACGGCAGTGACTCTTAGACTTCAAGGGCCATTATAAAAAGGGCTGTGAAAAACCTTACTCCAAGGGCACAATCAGAATTGAGATTCCCCCACTAAAGAAGTGCCCAGTGGAGTTGAAGAGTGGAACAGCACTTGAGTCTACAGATCTATAGAATTACAACACACTAATGGTGCCTAGGAGCACTGTGGCGCAAGACTCCAAACACATGAGATGGTCAATGAACTGTATGCCCTGCAAAGTCATCAGGGTGAGACCACAGGATGCCTTGTGGGTCCAATCCTCTTGCCCATGTGCCCAGGAAGCTGGTTATGACATCAAACAAGATTAAGCAGCAACTATAATTTCATGTTGTTTCTTCTGTTGGGTTTTGAAATTACGTAGGGCTGACTATTCTGGTCTGATTTTTCCCTTCAGGCATAGGAATGCCTATCTGCATTGTGTTCTGTAAGCCTCTGTTGGGTTTTGAAATTACGTAGGGCTGACTATTCTGGTCTGATTTTTCCCTTCAGGCATAGGAATGCCTATCTGCCCTTGTGTTCTGTAAGCAGTTTAATGTCAGAGGCTCACAGCTGGACAGAAACATTCCCCAGAATAAACTGGGCACCAAGAGTCCTATCTGTTCCTGATTTAGCTGAGAGCATGAACTTTGAGCTTTTGAATTGATTCAAGAAGGACCTAAAGGTATGGGACACTCTCACAATGGGATGAATGCATTTTGTCTGTGAGAGGAAATGAGTCTGGAGTATAGAGGGGAGAATTATATTAGTTTAATTTTCCCCCAAAGCATGTACTGGATAATTAATCCTGAAATCTATAACAATAAGAAGTCAAACACTTTAAAGAGCTTAGGTCATAGGTGTCTCACCCTCATGCACATAGTTTTGGTGAGTAGAAAAGGGATCTGGGCAGCAGACTCAGTCCAAGTTTTTGTTTCTTTGTTTATGTCTCTCTGTCTCCTCCCCCTTAACTTCCTCTCCCTGACCTTTTTTTTTCTCCTCTCCCCATTCCTGTCCCCTTTCTCTCCATTCTCCACCTCTCCACTCCCCTGCCTCCCAGGGTTGCACACTATACCATGAAGCTCCACACCAAATGTGAGCCCCTCAAAACTTCTCAGCCTCCAAAACTGTAAGAAATAATTTTTTGTGCCTTATGAATTATCCAGTCTTGGGAATGTCATTATTGCCAAACACACACACAGAAAACACACACACAAAGAAAAAAGACACCTTCTGATCTAAAGGTAGTTGTCAAAATACTGATAGAACTCAGTAAACCAGACTGATATGGAGACTGATAATAAACATATCAGATGGTATGGCAGACATGTGAAAAATGAAAAAATGAAGCCAACACTCAAAGAATTCCTATAAGGCAGAAAAGACAGCTACATTATCACAATATGGAATGAATATATATATATATATGTATATATATATATATTCATATTCATATATATGATATTTATGTACAGGGCAGAGGGTAACACTTCTATCTACTATCCAGAGTTTCATAATTCAAAAAAACTGCAGAGATGAAATCTAACAAAATATATTAACATTGTCTAGCCTTGTGTTTTCTTAGGAAAATACACAGAATATTTTTAGCTCTTTTAACTTTGGAACTAAAAAATAGAGGATGCCACAAATTTAAGTTTTCCTCCTTAATTTAAATAAGTTTACAAAATATTAATCAGGTAAAAATGCTTGACTAATCCTGCACTAAAGAAATTCAAGCATCTTTTCCCAAATATTGATAATGCACGAATAATTTCCTAAAAGGTTTATGTTCTTTGCCATGTTGAGCACAAGAGAGAATCAACACAAAGTTATGATTAAAATTGCTAATTTAACACTCCCAGTAAGAAAAAACATGTGTGTTTTTTTTTTTTTTAATGGTTCCACTTTCTGAATGACTATTTTTGGAGTTACAAAACTATATATTATTATTAACTATATCAACTTAGTGCAGGATAAAAGTGTTTACAACTGATCTGCTCTTTGTTCTTTTCTCCCACACTGAACATTGCACTGCAGCGCTGAGTCATTACAGACATTCAAACCATCGAGGAATGCTTTATTGCTGTCTTCATCTAACTTTTGCCATAATTTTGCTGAAATCAGATCCATAAGTCAAATCAGCAGTGAGGGATAAGAAGATCTATTTACTCACTATTCTGTAAATGAAAAGTAGAACAAGCCCTAAGATCTACCAGAAGTCCTAGTTCTTTGAAGATAAACCACCAAGCCTTTACTTCTGAAAACTCTCTATGCCTTCTAAACGTATCTGTAATCAGAAACTAGTGCTTCCATTTCATACTGTATCGTTTATGACTCTAACACTGCTATCACTGATTGCATTTTTTATTATTTGTTTTTGCATCAAATTTTTAGAAGAAAGAGAAAGACCAATGTTTGTTAACAACAAGGACAGTTAAGTGTTACACCCAGGGGAAAGTACATCACATCTGACCTACATTAACACAACATGAGAACCAATGTTTCTGATAACAGCCTTTCTTGTTTCCAGTGACGTAATTAATACAGCTGCTAAGAATCTTCACTAAGCCTTGAGAAAAGAAAGGTATCATACAACTTTCAACATAAAGTCAAATGCAACAGAATTGTTTAAACACTGAGACCAGAAACCATCCAGAAACAGAAGGTTTATTTTTTCAACACAGATACTTAAATTGACAAGAATATTCCATTTCCTTAGTAGTCTACTGAATTGAGTTTTGTTGCTTTGATGTTCAAAACCTCTAAGTAAAACGAATTAATGACAGGAACAGCGGGCATTCAAAGATTGCTCCAAAATATGCAGCAGGAGACAGTCTGTATTATGATATGCTAAGCTGATTTTCCTGAGGGAGATCTTAAGAGGGCTTTTAGAGATTTATGGCATCTCTATTTTACTTCACAAGCCATTCTCACTTAAAATCATTCCGTCTAATGGTCGGTGTTCAAGCACTCAAGGGCAACTATAACGCTCTGGGAAGTAAAGATGAACTTACTAACTCACCAGGCATTCCTAAGGTAGAAGCCTATTGCTTTGTTTTTCCTCACTTGTAGTTTATCAACTATAAGTGGTGGGTGAAGATGACTGACGTTTCTGTCTATCACGTGATATGTACAGTGCTGGTGCATTTTCAGTATTTAGAACTCTAGAAAAAATAGAAAGTGGTATAGGCTGTGTGGATAAGAAGCTTTAGCTATGCCGAAGATTATATTATGTATATGTTAATATATACATACATAATAATTATATATGTTATTGATATATATTATAACACACACACACACACATATATATGTATATGTACTGGGAAAGCATGTATTCCTTTGCCTTCTTGGGCTTTGCATTCACACCATGGTTTCAGTAAAATCTCTGCAGTAATATATGTCTTGCCAAACACAAACTGAAAGATGTACTAAAAAAAAAAATACAGACACTCAAAATGAATTACTATTATTACTATTCTCTTCCAATAATTCAGTTAACCAGCTTGTCAGCTTTTCCACTCTTGGAAACTACCTTAAGGTGATAGAAGCTTCTAAGATGTACAAGGGTCCGTCCCTAAGATGATGGAGCTAGTAAACAGCTGGAGGGGAGGCAGCTGCTAAAGAAAGCCTAGCTGTCTAAAGGACCCTCTCTATTTAGCTGCCTGCCTGCAAATGGCACAGAGAACTTCAAGGCTGAAACTTTTGTGAATCACCACTAGCCTTGGGGCAGGGTTTTCACTGATGTCATTGTTTTTCAGTTGTTTCTGTTCCTGTAGCAGTTCCTCATACTTACTGCTGTAAGCAGCTTCTCATATATACTGCTGTAAGTAGCTCTTCATGCATAAGTAGCTCCCCATGCATAAGCCTGTAAGCAGGTCCTCATACAGACCCCTGTAAGTTTCTCTAATAAACTCATTGGTTCACAAGTTTGACTTAGAATTGTTTGTTACTTTGTTCTGTTGTGCTTTCCTATCTGGGGAGAGAAGGACATGAGTGTGACCTGTCTCCCTAGGAAATGCCTCACACTACGGTTAGAGTTTTGAGGTTTTGAGGATAGATCTTCTTATGTAGCCTAAATTGGCCTCAAATTCACAATCTCCTGCCACAAGAAGATTCCTGTACCAAGAATGCAGCTGTACGCCTCCTTGGCAGTACCTACTTTTGTCATTTTAGTCATAGATCTTTTTGTTTTGTTTTTTTTGGTTTTTTTGAGACAGGGTTTCTCTGTATAGCCCTGGCTGTCCTGGAACTCATTTTGTAGACCAGGCTGGCCTAGAACTCAGAAATCCGCCTGCCTCTGCCTCCCGAGTGCTGGGATTAAAGGCGTGCGCCACCACGCCCGGCTAGTCATAGATTTTTATGAGGCTTTTTTTCTTTTGACCCATAATGTCAGGCATAAGGTCCTAATTCATTGTGAAACTCACAGTAGATATTCAGTGAATTTCAACTGAATTAGCATAAGATAAGAGCAGAGTCTAAACACTGTTGTCCCCAGGAGGCACGAGAGACTAAGGAATAAGGACTGCCACATTCTCAAGAGAGGTAGTCACTGTGACACATTATGATGGGTAGTAAAAACTGGATCAAAAGGAAACTCAGACAACATAGCAGCAGGCAGAGGGGTACCCTGAGATGAGACTGTTTGGGTAGGCACGGTCTAGTGAGCCAGGCCAATGACCCAGCTCAGCTTGATGGCCAAAAGAAAATGCTGACTACATCTGATTTTGCTTCCAAATGGAGCAAGTGAAGAAGGTGGGAACCCTGAGAAAACATGGGGAGGAGTGGGAAGAGGTCATCATTGGACGGCGTGGAAGTTTAATTAAAAAATTCCTTCCTCTGAATGTTTTGTTGACTTTGTAGACCTGCTGTGACCAGTAGATCCTCCCACAGAACACTTATGGCTTTATTCTCAGAGCCTGGGATGCCTTTACAATGCCACAATTATAATCAACAGGGGGAGGCTACAGTGGAACATAGCTATAAAGCAAGCTTCTACTCTCTGAAGTTGGAAGAAGAGAGAAAGAATAAGGCCAATGCCATGGTCAGCCATGAAGTTGGAATTTTATACAGGATAAGACCCCCTGTTACTACTGCAGTGAAATTCAACTAGTGTGGTCCCTATGTTGTTATTTTTCTCCTTGCTATAACAAATTACCAGACAAGTTCAACTTAACTATGGAAGGGTTTGATGTGGCACAGTGTTTGAGGGAACAGATGTTCATGGCACAGGAGTGAGAGACAACAGCAGCTGGTCACATTGTGTGTGTAGTCAGGAAGAAAGAACAGAGGGATGAATGCTGGTACTTACTACACTTGCCTTTTCCTTTTTATTCAACCCAAGGCATCGGACCATAGGATGGCAGTGTTGTCACACTTCAACTAATCCACTCTAGATACCCTTTCATAGACAGGACCAAATGAGTCAGTATTGACCATCACCCTGGCTCTTTACAAGCTTTGGAAAGAAAGCTATTTTGAAGACCAGAGTTCTGATCCGGCCCTACATTGCAAGATGCAAAGCAGAGCTTCCCTGTGGGACAGGAAAGCACATTTTATGGATGCTGCTTCCTAAGGCACTAGACATCCAGTTAAAAAATACGAGTCTGTCCACCCTGGAAGGGAATTAAAGGAGAAGGAAAGGAATTGCCAAGAAGCCTGCTGTCCATAACTAACTCATCTACTATTTATACCAACTCTAGGATGAACATATTTTTACATGAAAGTCAGAAAGATTCAACAGTTGCTTAGAATAAACCACTGAACATGGTGGAGCTCTAACGTTGTCTTACTCCAAAGCTGATATTAATCAGAGGCAAATGATAAAACAAACTTTAATGAATTTATATCCTGTCTGTAGGGGACTTTGCACACAGCCCCACCAGCAGTGTTGACCCAGGGAAGGCAAAAAGGAAATTTGATTCAACATAACTCATTAGCTGGTATGAGAATGGTTAGTTTATTTTAGATATACTTAAGTTCATCACAATCTGGAAAAATATTTCTTGGAGATAATTAACTCAGTTCTTTGTGCATAATAAAGCTTAAGACAAAACCACATCAAAACTCTTTGTAAAGTACATGTAACATCTTCCATAAAGATAGGTCCTAAAGATTGACTGAGGAAGACAAGCTCATGATAGGGGTCTGTGCTGTGGTCTCAGCCAGACAGATAGTATAAATGTCACAGACTCTACTCCCAGCCTTCTGGACAGAAAATAGGTTATATATCATCTCTGACTTTGAAAAGACAAGCCTGTGTGTCTAACATTCCTGGTTTCCGTGTTTTTGTTTTCATTTTTGTTTTTGTTTATAAGTACAAGGAACTCTATACCTCCTACACCCATTTGAAAAATGAAGTTTTAAAAACAGAAAAAAAGTAGACCCTAAATCCATATACATACAGGCACTGGGTTATTTAAAAAAGGAAGAATAAGACACAAAGGTGGAAGTAGTGGTCTGGAAGCTGTTGGAAGTAGGAGGAGTGGAATAGATATGACCAAGATACATTGTATGAATTATAATATTCTTAAGTTAAAATTTTTTATTAGAAGATAAATGGATTTTACATGTCCCTTAATGTAAAAGTAACTTATTTGCCAGATGTAATTGTTGCCTTGGGGGGCTTACTACTGAATTCACTCACCCTTTCTAGCTCTTTCTGAACTCTGGCTGGCTGGATCAAATAAGCTGTTCTAACTCAAACTTCTCTCCAAGCTGACTAATTCAAACTAGCTTCTCTTGGCTTCTCTCTGAATTGCTCTACTTGGAAAAACTGCCTCTGAACTTGACTGAACTCCACTCACTAGAGGAACTTAACTGCATTCAAATGAACCACTCTGAATTGCAGTGAACTGAACTCAACTGACTGCACTCATGGAACTGCCCTCCATTCTTGACCCACTCTGAGATGTTCTTAAGAAACCTCTCTTTTCTATCTGTCCTCGTGAGAGTCAGGTGTATCCTTTCTCTAACTCATTCTATTAAATCTTTCTCTGTTTCATCATTTTGTCTGGCCCTCAATTATGTCACTGGTTGGAATTAAAGGTATGCACTAAAAGCCATGTCTGTATTCCAGCCAGAGGGATTAATGGTGTGTGGAGTGTCCATGTTCCAGCCAGACCATATAGACCTAGAATGTCTTTGGATGTGATCTCTTGACAGAGCAGCAATGTTGCTGGATTAAAATATGTCTATTTCTTAAGTTTATTTCTTGAAAATAACTTTGAGGAGTAAGTTTGTGTTTTCTTATATATAATTGCATCAAGATAGGTTATTTGACTTTCAAGTCCACAGCTACAATAGATGAATCACATTAAAGAAAGATCACTACAATGAGAAGTTTATGGATTCACAGAATAGTGTTAAAATCACCACACAGTGATTTAATTCTAAAGGTACACGGATTTAGGAATACCTAAAAATGAACAAAGTGCTTTCTGTAACATGGAAATCTATTATAATGGGACATGCTTTCATATATAAAATAATCTTGAATAATAAATGAACTGCAGGAAGCTTCAGCATGTCAACAGAGGCCATCATTCAGACAGTGACAGCATCATAATGAAAAAAAAAAAAAAAAAACAAAACAACTGGCCAACTACATATGGACAGAGGGTTAATACCCAAAATATATAAAGAACTATAAAAACTATACATCAGGAGTATACTTAACCCAATTAATAATGGGGAAGTGATCTAAACAGTTTTTGAAAGAGGGAATTCAAATGGCTGAGAAACACATAAAGAAATGTTCAACATTTTTAGTTATCTGAGAAATGCAAATCAATAGTACTTTGAGATTCCATCTTATACCTGTCAGAATGGCTAAGATTAACAACACAAGTGACAGTTCATGCTGGCAAGGATATGGAGTAAGAGGAACACTTATCCATTGCTGGTGGGAATACACACTTGTAAGGCCATTGTAGAAATCATTGTGGCGGTTCCTAAGGAATCGATTTACCTCAATAGCCAGCTATATCACTCTTGGTCACATACCAAAAAGATGTTCCATCCTATCACAAAGACATTTGCTCAACCATGATCTGTTTGTTGCTGCTCCATTCATAATAGCCAAAACTGGAAATAACCTATATGACCTTCAACAGATGACTAGGTAAAGAAATGTGTTACATTTACACAATGGAATATTACTCTGCTGGTGAAAAATAAAATTAAAGAAAATTCACAAGTAAATAGATAGGACTACCAAGTCAGATAACTAGACCTAGGAAGACAAATATGATATGTATGTTATCTGTTAAGTCAATAAGCAAGCTACAATCTCTAGAGCCAACCTAAGGGCTGTACAGTCTGTAGAATAAAGTAAAAGGATAGGTGGCAAGTACAGTTCTCCCTAGGAAGGAGGAATAGAATAGATATTTATGAATGGACAAGATAGGAGAGACTGGAATGGAGGAGCAAATGAGTAGAGTAAAGGAAGAGGAGTACAAGGGTAGGAATACTAAGATGAACAACTAAAATTAAGGGCCATGTAGGGAAAACCTGTTAGGCTTAGAAACCTAATAAAGTTAAGCTTCCTAAAATATATACATATAGGAAAGTAATCTGAAATGAAACCTCTCTCTCTCTCTCTCTCTCTCTCTCTCTCTCTCTCTCTCTCTCACACACACACACACACACACACATTCAGGGAGAGCCCCAACTCTATATTTCTTGTCACCAAATGGAGCTTCCAGCACTGAGAATATGTTATATCTAATTGAGTTTGTGGCCAAAAGGGCTCCATGGGAACTAGCCCAAAATCCAAGATGTTACCAAGTCTATAGGTTGCTCTTCACAATCTGATAGCATGGACCTATGGCTAAAGACAACACTTACACAACTCATTCAACACAGAGAAGTAGAGCTGGTGCCTACTTAAGAGACACCCTCAGTATGAACTAGTCTTAATATCAAAGGAAAAGCTACCAAAGGAGAAACATAAACATGAACCTAGTTACAAACCGTTAACTATACAATAGTGTTTCACCTGCTAGATTCCATAGCACAATGGTAGAACAAAGCTTGTAGGATTAGCCAATCAATACCTGTTTTGATTTAAGGCCAACCCCACAAGATTGAACCCATACCTGTTGCTGTTGGGTAGCCACAACCCTGAGACTAGACAGTCCAGGAACTTAGAGAAAAACCAAGCACTACTCTTCTACTAAAGGAATGTAGTAATAAAAACTTCGAATGACATTCTGTTACATTCACCGATCAACTCCTTGCCCAGCCATCACGGAAGCTTCTTCCTGCAGTAAATGGGAACAAATGCAGGCATCTACAATCAGACAATATGCAGAGCCTGAGAGACCTTGGAACACTTAGCCCTAAATGTAATGTCTCCATCAAATCCCTCCCCTCTTCACTTGGGCTACCCTACAGACAAAAGTGGTGGGAAGAATGTAAGAGCCAGAGGGGATAGAAGACACCAAGACCTAAACACAGCAGGACCAAAGCCCATGTGAATTCACAGAGATGATGGTAGCATGCACAGGGCCACAGAGGGTCTGTACCTAGGGCTGAGAGGAGAAAGGGACATGTGCTACTACTTCTGACCCAGGAGTTACCTCAATTCATAAATGAGAACTTTTCTATAAGGGAGTTTCACCGTGGAACAAACCATGCTTAAGGGTAGGCTCCATGCCAAGCAGTAGATAAATAACAAAAAAATAGACTCAGTGGCATCTTTGGAAGGTCTTTTCTCATGTTTGTAATGGTTTGTTTATATTTGGCCAGGGAGTGGCAATATTAGGAGGTGTAGCTACTTGTTGGAGTAGGTGTGTCACTGTAGGTATGGGCTTTAATACCCTCACACTAGCTGCCTGGAAGCTAGTCTTCTAGCTGCCTTCAGAACAAGAGGTGGAGCTCTCAGATGCTCCAGTCCCATGTCTGTCTGGGTGCTGCCATGCTCCTGCCTTTATGATAATGGACAAAACCTCTGAACGTGTAACACAGGCCCAGTTCAATGTTGCCCTTTGTAAGAATTGCCTTGGGCATGGTGTCTGTTCACAGCAGTAAAACCCTAACTAAAGCAATGTTGTATCAGGCTTTTCTTTCCTGACATGTCCTTTGTGTGCATATTATAGCTTCCAAGTGTTTTTTGCCCCTTTTGGGTTCTGTTTGTTTGTTTTGTCCTATTCCAATTGGTTTGTATTTATTTTATCTTATGATATTTTGTTTTATTATTATCCTATTTATTTTATTATTACTTATTTGTTTCCTAATGAAAGACAGAAAAAAAGGTGGCTTGTGATAGGAGAGGAGTAGGGAGGAAATGTGAGAAGTTATTGGCAGAGAAAATATTTAGAATATATTTATATAAATCTACTAAAAAAAGAGAAAACTATAGAACTAAAAAAAAAAGGTCTAAAATATCAACATATATATATATATATATATATATATATTTCTCAAAAGCACTAATTGCCTACTCTATTTTTGACAGTCTTCTAAATTTGATTCCTGGAATATTGGGGATATAATACCAGTTGTCCACACTGAGTCCTTACAATCTCATGAAAATAAGATAGGCAAGTAGTAAGATGACCTTATGAAAATCCCCGAGATAGGACCACTCACAAAAGTAACTTTTTAACTTATGGGCGAAGTGAGGTACATCAAATAGCAAATGGCCCTTTCTGTCATTTGAAAGATCTATGTTTCAGAGTACTTGTTATGTAACAAAGGATCATTCAAGAGTCCTCTTCAAGGAAAGGCCTGTGTGGTTGAAACCTGAGCAGAGGGCTCAATAACCTGCGATTAAGAGGGAAGTAAGAACACTCTAGAAAGACCACATAGTGGGTCTTCAGATCTCAAGACGGACATGAACTCAGGAAGTCCCTGAAATATTGGACAGATTTCCATTGAGGGAATTGTGCTGGTAAATTAAAACAATACAGGACAAGTAGAACAAACTAAAATTTCAAAGAGAAGTGAAAAGTTGAATACCTACTTTATATTTATAACTAATTGTTATAAAGTCCTGGGCTACTATGTGAGGCGTAATAACAAACAACAAATAAACAAACAAAAACCATGTGGACACCTATTGTCTTAGTTGAGTCAAGAGATTATCATACTTGTCCCACATAAATTCAGAGGAAGACCTTAAAAACTGGCTGAGAAATTGGTTCAGACAGTAAAGTACAAGCCTTCTTAGCTTAATCTAAATCTTAATCTAAATCCTGAAAACCTAGGTAAAACTGTAGGTATTGTTGCTTAAGAGTTTAGCAGTATAGCCTTCCTGACATTTCTAGACTAATAGACAGCATGCGAACAAGGATGAGGGGAACCTCATGGGTCTCCAATTCTAGGCAAAGAACTACAGGCAATGAACATGCTGAAAGCAGGAAATGAATCCTTCCCCAGGATTGGTTATCCAATACCAAGTGGCCAGCCCTGAAGTCATATACATACAAGTAATTTTATACAAAATGAGCTGACTGTATTTTTACACTTAGGAAAAATATAGCTAAGTAAAGTAAAATTTCCATGAATCTGAGAAAGAGAGCAAGATGGATACAATGGATGGCTTGGAAGGAGACAGAGAAGGGGAAATGATGTAATTATACTTCAATACACATATTATTAGGAGGGAAAGCCAGGGGTGGTGGTGCTTGCCTTTTATTTCAGTGCTGGGGAGGCAGAACATGGACAACCTTGAAGTTCACTCAGCAGCTAGTCTGGCCTACCTAGCATGTTCCGGGCTAGAGAAAGACACTCTTGTAACACAACGTCAGTAGTGCCTGAGGAAGGACCCCTGAGATCGTTCTGTGTCCTCTGCATGCCAGCTTCTCCCTGACCAATACATAAAACCTTACCAATGAAAATATTTGTTTGATAAGATGCAACATATCTTTTTAATTAGCATATATTAATGGGGTTTTAGCCAGACATTTCCGTGCATGCATATGTCAGTATTTTAAAAGAAGTGCAAATATAGTTATATGAAAGTCTTATTCAGAAGCCTTTATCCAGGCAGTAGGTTCTGGTTTTGCAGTGGCTCAGTCAACAAGACTCAGTGAGACACACAAAGAGCAAAAAATGTTGTAGTCGTGGTAATGCAAAATTATCACTTGAGATTAAAATGGTTCAAGCCATAGAAAGAAAAGCCTCTGTATATAAAAGGATTTTATACAGAGAATAAAATCCTTTTGGTGTCTGTTCTAAGTGGTGCCATCCAGACTGTTGAATAAACATTTAAGTAAAAAGTTACAAAGGGAGAAAACAAAAGTTATTAAAATCAAGATGAAGGATACTAAAGGTGAGGCTAGATTTCCCTGTTCCTGTCAGCTAAGAAACCAAACGAAAGACAGGAACCTTCCAAGTCCATTCAGCACCTTGAGTTCTACTGGGAGTCACTGCTGGGTTGACAGAGTTAGAGTCCCATTAGGGCTTAACAAGAAGAGGCATGTTCCCACTCTGAAACCTTTCTTAGAAGACACAATGGATACATTAGAAAGACATGCAAAAATCACGGGAGGATGACGAATGAGAAACACTCATCAAGTCTGTATTTGTCTACCTCTGGACCAACGCTGAGCTTCTGACATTCTTAGGCTGAGACATAAAGAACTGAAGTTTACCCACTCCCCCAAAAAAGAAAAAAGAATTTGCTATTAGAGTTATCTAACTAATATGATGATTGAAAAACTGCCATAAACACACACAACTGATATTCACACATTGGCACACACACACACACATTTTACCTGTGCACAAAGAACTCCCTCAGAACATGGGAAGAATAAATATACAACCTGAAAAGCAGAAATGCTCAAAACAGATGAGTTCTTTACAAGACAGACAAAGGCAAGGCTTCTCTCTCCCAAGCTTTCCCCACAAGCCTTTCCCAAGGCTTTGCTTGTAAGCAGAGATACCTGTCATGGTAGATGCTGAAGCCATGACTAAACGGCAATGGCTTCATTACCATTTAATTTTGCTTACAATGGAATTTGAGTGGGTATCTGTGTTTAGAGGAAAGCAGCACATTTACCCAACAGAAGTTTGCATAGCTATCAGATGTCCAAACCTGTCTGTAGAGACATGCTCTAACCTTCTTTCTTATATCTTGGCTATATCAGTATATAAAATAAACCCAAGGCCTTAGCAAATCTTATGCTGACAAAATCAGGCTACTTATCTGGAAAAGACATTCCATGTATGCTATGTCACTAAAAGAATTGTAATCAAAGTCCAATGGGAAAACATGTAGCTAGATACTTTTTTCCCATTAACAAGGATTGAGGCCAGGGTCTCAGATATACTTGATGAGCACTCTACCACTGAGTGGCAAGCCTGGGGAATCTCTGTGTACTATTTTATTTTGACACAGAGTCTCACTGAATTGACCAGGCTGTCCTTAAATTCACTCTACAGCTCAAACTATCATTAAAATCAGTCTTCCTGTCTGAGCTTCCTGAGTAGTGAGGACTACACCCATGGACCACCAGGTCTGGTTTATACTCTAGTTGCTTTCTTAATTTTTTTTTTCAGTGTGTGGGGGTGCATGTGTGTGGGTATGTGTCCACCCCCTGAAGACAGATGATAACATCAGATCCCTTGAATATGGAGTTGTGATGCACGTGATGTGGGAGCTAAATAAAAAACTCAGGTCCCCAGCAAGTCTGAAGCCATTCTCTGGTTCCCTACACAATTCTTGCTGGCAGCTTTTGAGTAAGCAAGTTTATTTGCCCAAGTAATCTATAGTGTTTTGGAAAAAGCTTGCTATACTTTTGCTTAGAAATTATTCCAGGGGCTTGTTCATTCAAAGTTTGCATGTCCTACCTAAATATGCTCAGATATGATTCAATTATGTTACTTGGCATTATGCTTTATTAAATTCCTGTCAGGTAATTGTAAAGGGATTTTTCAAATACAGTCACTTTTTCCTTTGATTTCAAACCACAGGCATTTTGAAAGTGATTGTGGTAAAAGGTGTGTGATCACTCAGGCACTCCCTGGCATAGTTACATTAGTGTAATTCCATCACACTTAGCAGTCTCCACCACCCCATAATCTCTAGGCTTGTCTATGTGACATACAGGACAGAGAGATTCAAGGTGTTAACACTGGCTGTCCAGTGTCGCTGTCATCTTCCCAAAGAAAATCGTCCCTAGGTCACAATCCATGAAGCCCCGGTTAGACACTACAAACTTGGAAAGTACACCTAAAACTGTGTCCACCCTAAGTCCATGGTCCAGGTAGTAGGAGTTGTATAATGATGAAAATCACAGCCAAACTGACTGTGACAAACTTAGCTTTGTTATTTTATTACTGTGTGCCATTATTTGATGAGAAAAGGTAACATAAAAAAAAATTCCAAATCCTGATTTTGTAACCTTGGTTATTTCAACGACTTACCAAAGAGTCCTCCAAATGAACTGAAGGTGACACTTCTGGAAACATCTGGTATTCTCTCAGAACCTCTCCAGTATTTAGCTCTTTCTGTTAGAATTCTTTCCAAACCCTCACAGCTGTAACTTACAGGGTGGGGACCTGAGATTCAACTTAAGTTATCAAAAATCATGACATTAAAATTACAGATGATTATATTTAGGGGCAGTAGTGGTGGTTTCGATGGTCAGAGTTCTTTAGATACTAGCACAAGGAACTGAGATCAGATTCTAGCACCCACTTTAAAAGCCACATATGCAGCTAGAGCCATAGGTTCCTCCATGTGTACTCTTTGGTTGGTGGTTTAGTCCTTGGGAGCTCTGGGGGGACTCTGGTTGGTTGATATTGTTGTTCTTCCTATGGGATTGCAAAGCCCGTCGGCTCCTTCAGTCCTTCCCCTAACTCCTCCTTCAGGATCCCTATGCTCTGTCTGATGGTTGATTATGAATATCCACATCTGTATTGGTCAGGCTCTGACAGAGCCTCTCAGGGGACAGCCATACCAGGCTCTTGTTAGCAAGTACTTCTTGGCATCAGCAACAGTATCTGGGTTTGGTGTCTATAGATGAGATGGATCCCTAGGTGGGGCAGTCTTTGGATAGCCTTTTCTTTAGTCTCTGCTCCTTTCTAAGCTTCAGCTGCTTATGTAGCAGAGGATGGCCTTATCTGGCATCAGTGGGAGGGGAGGCCCTTGGTCCTGTGGAGACTCTATGCCCCAACATAGGGGAATGCTAGGGTGGTGAGGAAGGTGTGGGTAGGTGGGTGGGGGAGCTCCCTCATAGAAGTGGGGTAGGGCAATGGGATAGGGATTTGCAGAGGAGAAACTGGGAAGGGGGATAACATTTTAAATGTAAATAAATGAAATGACAAATTAAAAAAAAAAAAAAAGAATGAAAAGCCACACATGGGCTAGTACCTGAGTCACCACAGCTCTGTGGAGAGCAGAGGCAGGAGAATTGCTAGAGCTTCTTGATCAGCTGCCTAGCTCAGGGTTCAGTGAAGGAAGGAACCCATCTCGAAAGAATAAGGCTGAGTGATAGAGAAGATGTGGGATCCCCAGCAAAGCAATGAAAAGAAGATACATACAGGAAGTGAAAGGCATGGCAGTGAGTTCTTGTTGGAAGCAGGATCAGCCATCAGCACTGCCCAAGAACACAGCTAATAGAAGGGGTCTCCAAGGAGACCAGCTCTTAAAGTAACTTCAAATGAGACACCATGAAATCCAGGCTAACCTGTAACTCATAGCTCCCCTGCCTTAGCCATGTAAATATTGGCATTAAGTATAGGTGTGCTCTGTCAGGCTTCACTTTGTGAATATTCTCAACCCTGGTAGAATCTGAGAAGTTATATGCTCTCTGAGGGGACAAGCTAGGAGCCCAACCCACTTTGTGAAGTTAAGAGTTCACTTTTAGTTCCAGGATGAGGGAGTATTGGAAACAGAATTGATTATATTAGTAAGAAACTTGTGTTATAAATTAGGTAACCTGCATGTCAGTTTTAAATTTGTTAGTATTCTTGCTGTGTGTTTGCAATTTTCCTAAATTTAAAATGGTAATAATAATGATATAGGCTTATTTTCAAGTCAAATAACATCACTTGAAAGAATAATTTTTTTTGTGAAAGTGCCATTCTTTTATTATCACTTGTTATTAAATTACTAAGCAGTTACTGGCTTTCATTGTTACTATTTATTATACATTAGTATTAAATTACTGAACTGTTATTAATGAATTCTAGGCAGTCAATTCCTTAGATGCCATGCAAATTTCTAATCAGGATTCTCATTTAATTGGGAGTGGCATTTAGATGATTAAGGCTCTGGGTATATGAGTAACAGTTATCACTATCCACCCATTATAGACTTAGACTCCAGGAAGCCATCTGTAACGTGTTCCTAGGCTGGATACAAAGGAGGTAAAATTCTAAGATATACTTGAAAATCCTGAGAAGGAGGAATTTGCCCTGAAGTGGAAGAATTTAACCTTTTTTAGGTCACTGATGCTTTTAGTTTTTGACTGAAACACTGGTTTCTGTCTGAAACAAAGGAACCTATAAAAAACTGACACAAGTTTTTAGAAAGTTCATGGACTCTCACAGATCCTACCTTAATGGAGAGAAGGTTACAGGTCAGGGACTCACCATGGTCTTAGGCAATAGCTGTTTTGAAAGAGGAGGTATTTTGAGACGATCTAGAGGCCAAGAGCAAGAACAAAAAAGACTTTCTTTATACAGGTTTAGCCCGCCCCCAAAACCTCATTCATAGTATACTTATTGTGGAATCTTCAGGTGACTTGACTTCCTGGAATTTACATACAAGATCTCACTTGCATTCCTAAATACCATCATCTCATCGAGCAAACTGCTACTTTTTCCTTGGACACTTTCAACAAAACAGAGCATCCTGGAACTTAAGCCAGATGGACTCAAGCCAAACTCAGAGCTAAGAAGAAAAATACCATATGTCAGTTTCTCTGAAAGCCTTGCTACATAATCTCAATACAACATTACTGAACATGAAGAGAATTTTTCCTAATTTTGACTTCTGGAACACAGAAGGGAATGAAGATTACATACCCAGAGAAACCTGGGTGATCCTTGCTAATACCACAGCAAATCACAGGGCAGTGTCAGCTGGTATCATAGCAATAATCTGATACACACAGTGCTATTTGGTGGGAGTAGACTAGGAGATACTACAGAAACTGAACAGCAGCTTCTCACTGAATAGAGTACAACTCTCAAGTCTTGACTCAAATATGGCCCCACACGGCTTTTAACAAAATACCCTCTACTCATTTCTCAAATATCATAGAGGGGTGTGTGTGTGTGTGTGTGTGTGTGTGTGTGTGTGTGTGTGTAGGTTCCTGTGTGTACACATGTAGAGGCCAGAGATATTTGGTATGAGCCCCTTCTGCTCTTCTCCTTACATTTCGAGACAGAGTACTCTCACTGATCCTGGAGTTGGCTGAGTGGAGGTCCAGCAAGCCCCAGGGACTCTCTTGTGCCTGCCTATTCAGTTATGGGGATACAACCCTGTATCACTGCATCTGACTTTTTAAGTGAGTACTGGGGATCTGAACTCCAGGTCAGATTAGACTGACACAGCAAGCACTTTATTCATTCAGCTGTTTTCCTTGACTTCAAATGCACCTTACTGTTTATTAAAACGTTATACTGAAATCCATTATACTTTGCGATGACTTAAACCATAAAATGCTTTTAGATAGAGGATGTATCAGATACAAACATGATAAGAACAGAAAATACACTTCAGCAGAGCTGAAGGCAGACAAAGAAGAGAATATATTTAGAAAGTCCAATGAAAGTCAAATGGAAAGCAGAAACACTTATCTTACACATTCTAAGTTATGGAGATATGTTTAAGAGACAGAGAAAACTTTGAACTTAGAATTATAACTATCCAGAAAACATCAAATGACTTTTCCCCAATATGCTTTTAGGCTAAACTTTTGGTTTTGTTAATATTATGTAAGACTGTATATAGCAAAATGTTAAACTTGACTTTCAAAGTAGGGCTGAATGAACAAACTGAAATAACCAGTCAGGCAATCGCAGCTGTTTTTCAAAGCCAAAGATGGCTTCCTACGAGAAGTGAACTCTACAGAATAAAGAGCTTCTAACAAATGAGGTCTTCAATGTGGACTGTAATTCATAAGACAGAAGCATGTGAAAACCCTATTAAACTTGACCACACAAGGGACTGCATCCCTCTCTACTGTCTAAGTGATCAGTCACATTTACTTGTGGTGAATATTCACGAGAAACTTTGAAACTTTCCAGGTGTGTGATGTCTTCCCCTTACTCCTTATTGCAAAAACCTATATCCTATATTTGAATTTCAAGCAATCACAGGGTTTTAATTTTCCAAGGTTGAATGGTCTAAATATTAAATACTTGCCCTCAAATGTGAGATTTCAGTGTCCACTTATAACTAATATGCTTCAATTTTAATTAAAAATCACACTATAGTGCATATTAAAATATTTTTATAAAATGACTATGTCAGATAACTCAAGAAAATAATTTTGAAGAGTGCATGGTACCCATGCAGAACTCCATATATGCTATTTCATGATGGCTTAGGTCTTAATGATACTGTCAAATAACAACATAGTAATAATCAAATAAATATCACATTATGCCAGCTCCCAATGGCCCTACATTGTAAAGCCATGCTTCCCCGGTTGGAAACAGAACTCAGTGGTCTATTCCAATCTAACAGAATATGGAAAAATGATGAGAAACGGCTTCCAAGATCCTTCCTGTAATTCAAACACCTCCTCTCTCATCTTCGACACTTGGAGGACACAGCCAGCACTCCTGCAGGTAGCCTGAGGTGTTCTGTCTACAGGGAACCCTCATTTAGGTACAAAGTTTTGACTGTGCCACAGAAAAGAATGTCAGGACAAAGCAGAGAGAAGGATGAATGAAGTTACCAAGCTTTTCAAGCAGAAATAAAGGCAATGTACATGGTTTCCACTTGAGGACCAGCACTGAGCAAGTGGTGCAGAGAGGAAAGGAGAGTGTGCACTTAGTGTAGGTCCAGACAGCTTCACAATAGCCACGTATGCAACTCTGTGGCTTAAGTTAGCATTGCTCCAAGGATCTAATCTGCGCTGTGGTTTAAATAGTAAGTGAAGTTCAGAAATTAAGTACAACAGTATGAAGTTTTCTTATTTCTCATAGCATGTTTCCTTTGTGTAAACGTGGCTTCATGAGGCACATTATTTAGAACAATGGATGGAGGGGGTGTGTGGATACATTTACAGGTCACAAGCATTCTAGCTCTAAACAAGCATAGTTCTGCTGTTTACAACATACTAGTTGGAAGAATCTCTTGTGACAGGGAATGTTGTTTCTATAATCAAGTTTGACTTTGTTGGCTGTTTAGAAGTTTCTGACTCTTGGTCAGCAGAAAACAGAACCTAGAATCCAAGTAAAGGGTTTTGCTTTCTTCTGTACACCCTTAATTTTGCCTGTCTTTTTACACATGTCCTAGGTCACTCAGATTTCTTTCGCACTTTTATGTTTTTTAAGATAGTCTGATGAAGGGGCCAGGATGAACACAAGACTGGAAGAGAATCTTCCAAGGCCTTCCAGACAATCTAAGTAAACCCTGAAGCGGCCCTCAATTCCAGTGAAGTTCTAAGATGACTCAAGTCCTGCTTAACAATTCCACGGTGGTTCACGCACTCACTTGCTACAGAACCCTGGTGGCAATGACTATCTTTCGGAGCCAATTTAGTTTGGGGATGAGGTACTTTACAGAAAAACAATTAATTCAGGCTTTAGAGGAGGGTGTCACCATAAAAATCTAAAGGTGGGAGACTGGACATGGTGTTGTACGCCTTTGAGCCCAGCATCTGGCAGGCAGAAGCCTGAGTTCAAGTTCAATCCAGTTTTCATAGTGAGTTCCAGGCTAGTGAGGGCTATATTGTAAGACCCTTCCTCAAAAATAAGATAAATACAAATGTAGGAATGTGCTTAGAGCTGTACATGTTTAAAAAGGTACTAGTTTGGATCACATAGTTTAGAGAAGTTTGAAATTTAAAACAATCTATGGATGGATGGATGGATGGATGGATGGATGGATAGATGGATGGATGGATGAGTGGATGAGTGGATGGATGGATGGATGGATGGATGGATGGATGGATGGATGAGTGGATGAGTGGATGAGTGGATAGATGGATGGATGGATGGATGGATGGATGGATGGATGGATGGATGAGTGGATGGATGGATGAGTGGATGAGTGGATGGATGGATGGATGGATGGATGGATGGATGGATGAGTGGATGAGTGGATGAGTGGATAGATGGATGGATGGATGGATGGATGGATGGATGGATGGATGGATGTGGTTGGATGGATGGACAGACGTTTTTAAAACATAAGAAATAAAAAGCTCACTGGGATTTAGAATTGCTGGAGCACAGAAATTTCATCACTGCCCATATTTCCATGTAGCTATTTGATCCACTGTCTCCTGCAGATATACTGAGAGTAACAATTGCCAAATGAATTGAGTGATCTGATTAAAGAGATTTCCTAGGAAAAAAATGCTGACAATTTCACCAGTTTTTTTTTTTTTTTAATTGTAGTATGATATGTAGTATATTATAGGAAAAAGATGGAGAGGCAATAAAAGATACCCATGGCTTGATGGGTTGAAGGCTTTCAGTCTCTCTAGACAGCCACATAATTATAAAATTAAAATGATAGCATCATGGCTGGAGACATGTCTCAGTGGTCAAGAGCCCTTGCTGTTCTTTCAAAGAAGACCCAGATTTGGTTCCTAGCTCCCAGATGGCAGCTCACAGCTATCTTTGTCTCCTATTCCACTGGATATGACACTCTCCTGATCGCTAGGGCTCCTGTATACATGTCATATATTTACACACACTCTGTACCCTCACACACAGTGAAATGAATAATATTTTTTTGAAAGACAAGACCAGAAGACAAGGTCATATGATGACACTACAAGAAAAAAACTTGACATCATTAGATAGAAGCCCAGCTTGTAGCTATGAAATCTTTCTTTTAAAGCCATGGAAAAGTTAAAAAGTTTTTAAAAAGAAGGAATGCCACACCAAAGGGCCTCCAAAGACTGTCACAGACCCTCCCCTCCTAACCAAAGTGTAAGGAATTTGGATGACATTCTACACAGAAGTTTGGGTCTTAGGAGGTTTCATGGTCTATCGATGAGCTTAAAGAAAAGGCAGACATTTAAGAGATCTGTTGCTCCTCTGTCCCAGAGTGGGCACAGAGCAGAGCACTCCCTTCTAGAGGCTGCATGAAAGGGACAGGCACAAATAGACAGCATCTACAAAGTGTCGCAGGAAACTCACAAAACCTTGGAGAAGATTCTTATCAGAATATGGCCAGCTTGGACCAACGGGGAAAGAGAGGACAAAATGAGAAGAGCCTATAGACCCACCCACATTTCACTGGCAGAGAATGCTGGAGAAATGGCAGAGCAGCAAGCATGTACAAGAAGCACGGCTTCAAGAATATAACCAAGAGCCCCATCGTACAAAAGACCTGGAGAGTGACCTCGAAGGCCTGCAGACCCAAAGGAGTATCTCTCTGTGGATTTCAGAGTTGCTGTGCACCAGTGCCTTCCTCGCTCCTTCCTTCCATTGAAAGACACTTCAGAATACAAACATCTTTGTGTATTCTTCCCATCTTGGTGAAGGTTGACAGTGTTAAGAACTGATCATGTTTCCTTTAGGTTTAAAGTTCCAAGGAAGAGGAGGGATATACGTGAAGTTACACTGAAGAAACTATCAAAGGACACCCAGGGAACCTCATCCACACTGAGACTAAACTTGGATTTCTGAATTTTGAGCCCTAACTCATTTATACAATAAGCAGGACTGCTTTGCAGAAATTGAAGAGGTGGTGCACTTGCATGAATAAAAGTGATTCTTGACATGGATATTACTTACTTTGTTTTACATCATCATCAGGACTTCTAAATAGAACCTCAAGTCTATTTAACATTCTCTCTCAGTGCTGATGAAAAGCTTGAGCAACTGGAGGTGGATATATGACTCAGTTTGTAACATTCATGAAGGCCAGGGTTTAATCCCCCCACACCCATGCAAGCAAACCAGGCAAGGGTGAGATGCTTCAGAGGGTGAAAATGCTGGGCCCACAAGCCTAAGGTACTGAGTTGGATTCTCCAGAATGCACTTGAAGCCAGATGCTGTAGCTCACATCTGTAATCCCAGTGTTCTTATCTGTGAGATAGGAGTCAGAAACAGGAGAATCCCTAGAAGTCTGGTGGCCAGCAAGCTTAGTGTAATGAGAGATAAAACAAGTGAAACTGTCTAAACAAGATAGAAGTTACAGACTGAGTCCCAGGGTTGTCCTATGACCTGTCCTTGCACCCTCTGGAGTGTGTGTCCCTGCACTCATACATGAACATACACATTGACCCACATCATAACCATACATCACACACATACACACACACACAACTTTTAAGAAGTCAAGTACAGTGTTGACCTCTATATACAGGCACAGACATGCATAATTACCCTCCCAACACAATATAAACAAAACCGCTGAATAGTTGAATCAGTATCACTGAAACTATGTTTATAACATAAAATCTCTGTAATGTAAACATGATAAATTGCTACATTCAAAGTTAAATAACCAAATAATTATCATCTGCCCAACTGTAATCTGTTTATATTTATTTTAACATTGCACCTATACTTAAGAGATCTTATAAGAAATGCCACAGCTCTCTTGAAGACCACTATTTATAAAAGGTTTTGTGGTTTGTAACAAAAACCTCAATAAAAACAACAACAACAACAACAAAACACACACACACACACACACACACACATACGTTAAATGAAATGAAAGCTAGAAGATGGAGTATTCGACTCCACTAAAGTGATTCTAATTTTTGATTCACTTATCCTCCAATGAAAGCAAATTACATCATTCAAATGCTTTAGGTACCTATTCTTCACAATGACACTGCAACTTTCAGCATCCCACTCACTACGACACTGAGTAATGTGTGAAAAAGTTAAAACAATATTTTCTAAATGTCAGACAGTCACAAAACGATTTATCTCATAGGCTTGTCCCTCCAGGCTATGAGGCCATTTAGCAAAGGCTTATTAGTGACCAGCAATGACGGCAGATATGTTTTCAGTCTAACCATTCATAGGGCAATGAAAACAAAGAACATAAACATTTCATTTGGAAGCATACAGCATTGGTTAAAAATAGCAATACCATTATAATTGAAACCAAAAGGGGGCTGCTTCTCGCCTTCAGAGAGCACAGGCCAATGGGCAATGCTGCTTTCTCAATGCGAATGGTATTTGGCTCTGGGCTCAGCTTGAATGACATGGTGAGTGAATTATCCATCTCAAAATGTAGAGAACTCAGAAATTCAGTGTTCCCATCAGATCTGACCAATTAGTGCATTCCTAAACCTCAAGCCTTCAGACCTGCTCCCCAGGCCAGTCAATACCTGTCAAAAGAGGGGTTGCCAAGTGTCTCTCTTGCCCTATGACAGACTTCTGACAAGAAAATTTTACCCACTGCCTTGGAAATGGGAAGGGTGATGTGTACTACATTAATGAGTGACAATGGATTATTTAATGAGATTATAGATTATAAAACAAATCTACATCGTTATTTGCCTGAAGTTGTCTCCTTTTTATGAAACACTTGTGGAAAGAGTCTTACAGACTCAAGTAGGGACCGTAAGTTTTGTACCATGTAATTCAGTGTTACCTCAGGTAGCATCTGCTTTATCTAAAAATCAACTCGTCATGTGGCAGCCCATTCCCAAAACCCTGACAGACTGCTGCAGACAGTGACACCTCTTACTTCTTAGTCTAATTTTTATTTGAATCTTCATATTTTAATTACTTCTTCGTCTTTTATTGAAATCCTCCTTTGATTCTGACTTTCTCAGAACACATTTATGTGATTATGAGAAGCATTAAGCTCATGGAAGAAGCAACCCAGACAGGAGGCTACAGTGGGGTTTGACACTTCATTTCAACAGACCTCATCTTGACACGGCCAAGTGCTTACACCTGAAAATCCCAGACTGCTCCTTATGTGTGAAGTGGTACTCAACAGGATACCTTGGCATCGTGGGCCCTCAATAAATGTTATGAAATACCATTAGTTGAGGAAACAGAGTCCAAAAGTCTACCTGAACAAATTTACTCTCAGAAGAAAAGAGGTTTACCAGTCTTCTTTGACCATATGATAGACACACAGAACTTCCACTTTAAACAAGTCTATGAATCCCACATAGCACCTAGCAGTGAAAGTGACAAATACGTTTTCTCCTCCATGATAGGACATAAGTACTTTTTGGTCTAAATGGAAAGCAATAAGTTTCTGTTGTGTAAGATGTTATGTATTTTTCTTCCCTAAAACAGGATCAAAAAATGAAAGAGAGAGAGAGAGAGAGAGAGAGAGAGAGAGAGAGAAGAAAGAATGAAAGAAAAAGTAAGATAACAAGAGGGTCATCAAAACTGGATACCACGTTCAGAATTTGTTCCATTTAAACTTGGAGTAGTCACACCTAATACATAGAATAAGAGGTAACCCAGTGAGACAAAGCCCAATGCATCCAGCTGCTGCCCAGTGTCCTAATGAGCTGCCTGCCTAGTGTTCTGGACTTATGTGAGACTTTTCAAGAGTAGCCTTCATGTCACCTTTAACCTCAAAGCCCACTCTCCCTTCTCCCTTTCTTGTGGCTCTCACGCCATCTTTTTCTTTTTTAAGAACATGAAATTCTAGCTGGGCAGTGGAGGTGCACGCCATTAATCCCAGCACTTGGGAGGCAGATTTCTGAGTTTGAGGCCAGCCTGGACTGCAGAGTGAGTTTCAGGACAGCCAGAGCTATACAGAGAAACCCTGTCTTGAAAAAAAAAAATAAATAAATAAATAAAAAAAAAAAAACAGAAACAAAACAAAACAAAACAAAGAAAAAGAACATGAAATTCTAAGCAAGAATTACAATGCTGAACACTCACCAGCCACTACTGATCCCTTTCCCAGTCTCCCCGCTACTTTAATAGTCCTTTCAACACTCTGATTCTTGGTCTGCTTCATGTTAAGTTAATCTTCAGTCCTCATTTCCCTTACTCTTGGATTCTTTCAGCCAGTGTCTAGGGAACAATGTTCTTTGCAAAGACAGGAAAACTAGGCAAGGTCAAGGATGAGGTTTCCTATCTCTCTGGAGTTCACACTAGAGGCCTCTATGTCGTGAACAATTTGGACATACTCAACTGTTACTTCCCTTATCACAAACTATCGATGGCTGAAGCAACATTCACAGATAGCTGTAGATTTCTTGTTCTCATCATTTACAGGGGACAGAATTCTTTACTTGGTGTTGCATGAAGTATTGATAACCTTCTATCATTTAATTAGGGGATGAATTTTACAGGTTAAAATATAAACATCTAGCCGGGCGTGGTGGTGCATGCCTTTAATCCCAGCACTGGGGAGGCAGAGGCAGGAGAATTTCTAAGTTCGAGGCCAGCCTGGTCTCGAAAAAAAAAAACAAACAATATATATATATATATATATATATATATATATATATATATATATATATATATAAAAAATATATATATATATATATATATATATATATATATATATATATATATATAAACATCTATTAATTGCCTTCCTTGTCGTCGTAATGAAAGACCTTCACAGACACAACATTAAGGGAGGACGGATTTATTAGTCTCACAGTTCGGGAGAGCACAGTCCACTGTGTTCAGGTAGGCATGCAGATGGGTAGTGAGACTGGAACTCTTCCTACTCCAGAAACCATAGGGCTCACCTGAAATCAGAGGGAGCTATTCCTTCCCCCATTCCACACAGTGAGCCACCTCCAGTTAAGTGCCACTTCCTAAAAATTTCACAACCTTCTAACAACAGCACTACCACCTGACAGTCACCTGGTCAAGCACATAGCCCAAGGGGCAAATTTCACATTGAAACCACATTGGTATCTCTTTTTAAGTGTAAGATATATATGAATACAGATGGCTACTTCAAGGCAATGTTTAATTGATGTTACAAGTCTTAACTTGGCACCCGGAAACTACTGTGTTTTTACTACAAAAAACACTGTCCATTTTTTTTTAACAAATTTTTGATTAGATATTTTCTTCATTTACATTTCAAATGCTATCTTGAAAGTCCCCTATACTCTCCCCCTGCCATTGCATACCTGAAGAATGAGTGATGGAAGAAGTCTGTGAAGAACTCTGCGGCACAGAAGTCTCTAAAGTTAATCTAAATGCAAGCACCATTCATCTTACATAGCACACTAGATATTGGGCCATGTGGAAACCTATAAGACAATTAGCCTGAAATCTATATGTAACAGTGCCGTGAGAGGTTAGCTAACTTTATGTGCACGATCACCCAGCTAGGAGAAAGCACAGCAAATTGATACCCTCTGCCTCACAAGCCAGCACCAAGGAATAGCACTGCGCTGTCTCTCAACAAACGCATCTCTTATACACCTGCTGTTGCCAAGTACCAGTTATATGCCAGGCACCAAGAGGAAAGAGGAAGGGCACTAAAGAGCCTGAACTTGAACTGAAGGACTTTTTGTTTTAAAGCAAATTAGGAGCTTTGGAAAACAGAAAGGCACAATACCTTCCTGGTCAGGATAGGATTTTTTTTTCCTCCCTCAGGCCAGCAAATTTAAGTAACAAATGGGGCTTTTACATAAAACTCCTTTCTTCTAAGTAGTTACAACATACTTGTTTGAATTTAAAGCATATAAAACATTGTATAGCTCTTCTTCAGTGGTATGTGGTCATCACTGCTGTAACAGAGATCTGGGTTTCCAGAGAGTACACTTAATAGTCATTAATGTGTGCTAGCCCCATCTTATTCCAGACCTTCATACCATCATTAGCTCAGAAGCTGCACACCTCTCCTCATCTACTGTGATACAGAGGGGTTAATCAGTAACCAAAGACTAATTATGTGTTTAAGTTGTCAAGGAAGAGCCTTTTCTTGTCCAGGGTAAAGTGCACCAGCTTATGCCAGTTTATTTATTTTCCTGATGCTTTCTTAGAAACAAAGATGGGTATATACCTGTACAAAGAACTTAGCCAATCTCAACACTGAGCCTAGGACCAAGCTGGGAAGAAAAAAAAAAAAAAAAGACAATAGAGTTTCTATCTCAAAGGAGGAGCCAGGCAATCACACAGTCCTACTGTATTCCATGTTTGTGCTAAGGGCACTGCGCATATTATTTTGGCTCATACTTAGAACAACCCTGATGAAATGAGTCACTCTAATCTCCATTTGATAAAGAAGAAAAATTAGGCCCGACTTCACACAAAGAGTAGAACTAGAGTTTGAAACCCAGTCCAGAAACCAGTCTGTTTCTAATCACATGCCCAGGATAAGAGAGGAAAACACCCTCGTGGCCAAGCATGTAAAGAGGATGTTTGAAGTGGCTTAGCATTAAGATTAGAGAGCTAGGGTTCTTAACCATGGCTGCTCCTGGAATCACCTAGGGAGCAGTAAAGATTGTTGGTTGAAGCCTGGGTTCCACCCCCACAGATGGGATTTAATTGATATGGGAGCTGCAAGGTGCTCCAAATGGGGAGTCTAGCCAGAGGCAGACTGCTTGCAGAACAGGAAGGCATGTGGCTTCCCTTGAAAGCAGCAAGAGAAAACGTTCAAATGTTAAATAAACACTGCTCTGGACAAAGGTTGCTACAACTTCTGCCAGGAGTATGTGATGTCCTCACTAGTCTTTGGTATACTTAAGGTTCTGGGCTGGGAGCTAGATATATAGATTATTGATAGATACATAGATTATTAATAGAAGATAGATGACAGATAGATGATTGATACATAGATGATAGATAGTTGATAGCTAGCTAGATGATAGATAGATAAGCTATATGGATAGATACATAGATGCCGAAGATATTATCATGGATTTTTGTGGAGGAGGTCATCTGGTCTCTGAAGCTTTCCATGTCATTCTCTATATCCAATTATGGGACTACTATACAAAAAGAGTAACCTCCATTCAAAGGACCTTGGAGTAATGAAGATAGCTTAACTATGCTCTCTTAACACCGGCGTACCACTTGACACAGACACAGTTACTTCAACTTTACAAAGAGTCATATTTTAAAAGAAGGTCACTCAAAATTAATGCTGACCTTTATCCAAGTCAAGAGATCTATCTCACTTAACTAAGCCAGCCTTAAACAAAGGTGAGAGGAAGGGAGAGAAGCAGGGAAGGAGGGAGAGTTTCAGGAGATGGTGCAGGCAGTAAAGTGCAGCCTGCAGACCTACACTTTGCTCTCTTACCCTATGGCTGTGGTGGAGAGACCAGCAGATACTGAAAGCCAGCCAGCCTAGCTAAATCAAGAATCCTCTCAGGTTCGGTGAAAGATACCACCTCAAAATGTAAAGGTGGAGAAAGAGCACATGGGAAGAGACAGATAACATCAGTATATGACTTCTGTACTCATGAACACCCACATGTAGACATACACATCAAAAACAAACAAGTAAATAAATGATGGGGAAAAAAAATAATGAAATAAGACACCCTGAAAGCTCATCTATGAAGGTGGTGTCTGGCATCCAAGTGTAAAATACCATCTGTCCTAGGGAAGGAAAAACAAGAGCTGCATGCCTTCAGAAACTGTTCCTTATTAAACAGCGTGCAGATGTGGACATGAATATTGCTAAAGGCAAGCCTGAATGTTTGTTTGGTTTTGTTTTTATTTTTTATTTTTTTGGTTTTTTTTTTTTTTTTGAAAATAAGCAGAAACTTTAGCCAGCTTGTGAGCTAATTCTGCCTACACAATCATTGCAACTGTTGCAAGGCCAAAGCAACAGTTAAGTAACATTTCAGGGGCACAGTACACTATGGCTCAACAGCTCAGCCAGGCAAGTGCTTGCTTGCTATACAAGCTTGATGACCTCCGGTTGGATCCCCAGGACTGGTGTAAGAAGCTAGGTGTAGTGGTGTGTACCTGCAATCTGGGTACGGGGCCGTACGGAGTACAAACAGAATATCCTTGCAGCTCACTGGCCAGACAGTCTGGCTGAATCAGTGAGATCAAAGCTTGAATCGACTGACCCTGTCTCAAGAAATAAGGTTGGAAATTGAAAAGCAATCATTGGCCATCTCAACACACACACACACACACACACACACACACACACACTCTGAAACTCATGCGGAAGGCATGGATTTTCTAAATAAATAAGCAAGTATCTACTCTTCTCCTACCAACAACTCATAGGTAAATTTCCATACTTTCAACTTTTTCTTTTAAATATGAAACTATCAAAAACAATCTTTCCCTTTGAAGGAAGCCCAGCCACATATTTTCATTGGCTGGAGCCATGCAGCACCAAGATGCTAAAAATACTTTCTTTTCTTCTAAGTTGGGACAAACAAAATCAGACCAAACAAATAATTGCATATCATTTCTCCCATCTTAAATGTCTTCCTAGAAGACGCTCTGCATAGCTGGATCAAAGCACAGGGATCTGTTTTAGATTTGTATACACATCCACTGTCAGAAATACCCCCTTCAGCTTATTTCTGCCCAGGATGATTCAATAAGCTATATTTGCATTCACAACAAGGATGGTCAGCATTTAGGTAGGACTTTTTATTTCTCACTTGCTTTGTATTGGAGAGAGAGAGAGAGCTTCATGAGTATTGAAAAGAAACCAGCAAGACAAGCAAAATCATTCATAAAAATGCATACAACGAGTATGTCCTTAATGGAACCACGAAGTGTTTCCATGCACTCACAAGCGAATCATCTGGACCATGGAAACTCACAGTGTGATTCTTAAAATGAAAGGATACACGCTGCGAACACCTTGCACAAGTTGAGTCTTCCGTGGTGGGCAAAGTGAAAATTTATGTTTCTTCTTTTTGACTTCTCAGCACTAACTCTAAAACACACATGTGCATTCCTAATACGCACACACAGAATGTTAGGGTTCTACAAGTCAGCTAAATAAAGGCTTCCCCAGGAAGATAAGCCTTTTAAAAGCAAATATCTGTAGGATAACCTGCAGTCAAGGGCTGTGGGCTTTTACATCACTCCCAACATTTCTCAAGTTAACTACTAAATGAACAAACAAGAGCACTAATAACAACACAAGCTTGCAGGTTCCGTTCATGAGCCACTAGTGTATAGAGCCTCTTTTTTTTCCCCTTGAAAAAGAACACGGGTTAAGAAATGTCTGCGTAACTCTTTATGTCTACAAACTAAGGCTTGCCTCTTGGGAAAGGATTGGCAGATGTAGCAGAAGGGCTGTTTGCCTAGATTGCAGCTGGGCCTTTGACAAGTGCTTGGGGGGCGGAGGGGGGGGGAAACCCTCTGTGTTGTATGTAACCATCAAAAGCCAGGCAGGACCGTGCGCTGGTGCTGTGGATTTCAAAGATAACTCCTGGGAGGAAGCTGGAAAACTGGGATATTATCTCCCCACCCCCACCTCCACCCCCAGACACTCAGAAGGCAACATCCCTGCGGCGGCTCCCTCAGAAGGTCAAAGGGTAGTACCTGCAAAGCCAAGTAAGCTACTTTTCCAGCCCCAGCACCAGCTCAGAGAGAAGTTGGCGGCGCGCTTCCCCTTAACTGTACCTTGCAATTGGGCAGAGAGTGAGTCCTGGTGCTGCTGGTACTTGAGCGCCACCGCCTCAGCTTTGCGCAGCTGTGTCTGCAGTTCCAAGTAGAGCATCGCGCCATAGAGGAAGCCAAAGACCACCGTGAGAAGCAGCAGCGTCTGGAAGATCCGCTTCTGCTTTCGGGAGCACATCCCGTTTCCCATAGTCCCTCCTGCGCCCCGCGCTGCAGCGGCGGGAGCCGTAGTGTCCTCGGTCCTTGGCTGCGTCGGACAGCTCAGCAGCGGCCACCGCGAGAAGTAGCTGGACACGGCATGAGCAGAAGACGCGAGACACAAAAGCGGGACCGTAGGGGAAGAGGTGGCCGCTCAGCCCCCGCGGGCGGCTGGGCGCCAGGTCATCGACGCCACCCGGCCAGCAACCACCAAACTTCTGTGATACCCGATCTCCGCGAGTGGCTGGGCCCGCTTGGAGTCCCTTTGCATACTTAAGAGCCCGCTGCCCTTGCTACCGGTCCCGCGCACAGCCTGCTTGGTTTTCCCTACTCCCCACTTTTTGGCCTCGCTGTCCCCACCGTTAGTCCCCGCCCCTCGCGCCAGCTCCCGCTGCTGGACTTTGCCGCTACCACTGGTAGGCGACGCGCGCCCAACAAAGGGACCTGGCTCCTGGCGGCGTCCCCTTGCACGGTCAATCAGTATGATGAAAAGATGGGGACTAGTTGGTCTGGTCGGGTTAAGGGAGGCGGTGGGCTGGTGTCACTGATCTGGAAGCTACAGCCGCCCGCCACCTCCCACCCAACTTACGTGTCACCCACGGCCCCGCTATCCTGGCCAACGGGATTCCGGGAGGAAGTCCCACTCGGGCTCCCCGCTCATTGGGCCCGCGCAAGCCACCGCTCCCTCCTTTCGGGGAGCTAATGCTGGGCTCCATTGGACGCCAGCTTTGTCCGTCCCGCCCCGGGCCGCGCCTTCCCTGTGAGCTCCGGGCAGGCTCTGAGCTCCGTGGGCCAGGCGGCCGCCTGGCGCCTGGGTGCGCCCACGTGGAGCCCGGATGGGTGCGGAGGGGTGGAGGAGCCGGGTTGGGAGAGCTAGGGACTTGTCCTGGCCTGAGGCTTGGTGATCATTGCGCACGTGTGAGCATGTATGTGCGTGTATGTCCCAGCACTTAGAATGCACGTGGAGCTAGAGTACGGTGCTTATATGCACACCAACAACTGCAAAGCAACCACGGATGCACTCTGCTTAGCCCTGCTCGTTTCTTACCCTACATAATGAGCTCAGCTTATGAACTCTATGTTCTTTGCATATTTTCTCAAGGGCTGCCTACTGAGTCTTGTCCCATTAGAGGCACTAGGCTATGTGCAAGCTTAGCAAAGATGGTAGAAAGTAAGCTGGGACACTTGACTGTCTATGTGTGGTGGGGAAAGCACTTTGTTGGCAGAGGGAAAGAAATGATCTCATGTTTCCTCCGGCTGCAAATGGAATAATTTAAAAAACAAATCTTACAGGCTGAAATGAGTATGCATTCATTTTGTTGTGTGTATTTCTCTTAATGGTAGCAGAAAAAACATCAGTTACATTTTTAAATTATATTTTCAAGGCCAACAAACCCCACTACGTTTAACAAAAAGTTAGACAGGCATAATAACACCGAGCCACTTCAAAGAAATCCACAGTGCATTTCTTTCTTCAATGTAATAAGGGTGTGTGTGGAATTGAGGTTATGCATAAATGATAATTTTGTTTCTCCTCTTGACCTGAATTCTAAGAGAAATAAATCATTTCTGAAAAGTATCAGTTGTGCAGTGGCACTTATAACATTCTGCATATTGCATTCTACATATTTTTGTGATATCCTGCTTGCTTTTTAGTCATCACTATTAATTATGGGGAGTGAGTGCTTTAATGAAGGAAATCTGCTTAAACCAGATTCATTTTCAAGACAGTTCCTGTGCTGAATGTTTTTAGGTCAGCCCTGAATCATAGGTTAACAAGAGCCACACAGGCAGACTGGGGCATTTCTTTCACTGTAAAAAATAACCAAGACTGGTGGTATATGCACTTACCTAATAAAAATCACATTATGTTGTTCCAAATGCTCTTAAACTGAATCTTAGCCAGGGCATTTGATTTACGAGTTGGAAACAAAGAATCTAAATTTGGCAAATATGATGATAATACTTGTAGTCCTTTCTAGGTCTTGGAAAAAGATACTTCCTCACAAAAGGAGAATCTTATCAGAATCTTATCCTTTCCATCTTTTCCTTATGTAGAAAACAAATCATGACTCTGTTTAAACATATAATCTAAGTGTGTACCTATGCCAGACCTGGTGGGACAACCTGTAATCACAGATACCCAGGAGATCAAGGCAACAGGATTCCAGGATCAGAATGGGCAATTTAGAGAGACCTTGTCTCAAATCAAAAGTCAAAGAAGGCGTAAGGATGATGCCTTACTGTTGCAACACTTACCTAGAATACCGTAGACACTGAGTTCAATCCTCAGTCGCAGAGAAAAGAAAGAACCCTTAATTTAAAAGGAAAATGGTCTAAAGCAGCTCAGGTCTGCTTCCTGATGATGGTGTAGCTTCCATAGACTCCAGTCCTGTGGAATTTACCATCATTTAAGGTTTCCTCTTTCCGTTTTACTCATAGAAATTGGGAGAAATTAGTGGGATTTCTTTAGAATTGCTTGGAACTAAATATGCTCATAAACTGAAAAACTTCTGATAAAATTCTCTAAGGAAATGAATTTTTCAGCAATAATCTTAGCCTATACTTGAATATGTGATTATTCTGGACACACACACACACACACACACACACACACACACACACACACACAGGGGAAGCACAGAACAGGGAGGATGGAAAGACCACTCAGAAAATACACAGGACATGGTATTCTGTTGTATTTCTAACCTCTGGAAAATTTATGTGCTTCCTGAATTCACGATCCCTATTTTAAACCTTTGATTTGATGGCAACAGTTTCATTCCGTTTCTTAACTTCTTTGCCTGAAGCAGACATCTGATTCTACAGAATATAATAAAGGCCATAAAACACAACTCAATATTTTAGTCATAAAACTTGAAAGACAAGAAAATTATTACCTGAACTTACTCATTATTTCAAGTTCAAGAAGGGTTTACAGAAGTACATAAAATCACTAATGACAGTGTCTTTATAATATTACATTTTCAAGGTGACCAATGCCTCCAGATTCTTGAATATACAAGTATAGAGCTTTTGAGCAGCCAACATGGGAGGCATCCAGAGACTGCATATTAAATTTACACAGCCATGCCTTTGGGTAGAGTTTATAATATATGAGCTACTTTCACTGGTCTTAAAAGGTCTATTGTTAGTTGTATTTTACTTTTCTTTCTTTATTGTTTAAAAGTACTTCATAAGTAAATATCTATACAACATATATATTTACAACAGAAGCTTCTAATGTGGAAATTGAAATTACTGAAGAATTTACCCTATTTAGTATTCTCTTTCTAAGTTAATAAATCAAGAATAAGACAATCAGAACTTTACACCTGGGCTGGAGATATGGCTCAGTGGTTTAGAGCACTGACTGATCTTCCAAAGGTCCTGAGTTCAATTCCCAGCAACCACATTTTTGCTCACAACCATCAATAATAGGATCTGATGCCCTCTTCTGGTGTCTGAAGACAGGTACAATGTACTCAGAAGGAAGGAAGGAAGGAAGGAAGGAAGGAAGGAAGGAAGGAAGGAAGAAAGAAAGAAAGAAAGAAAGAAAGAAAGAAAGAAAGAAAGAAAGAGCCTTACACATGAGAAGCATTAAAATAGCATTTGAGGACTTTAGCATGTTCTCCAGCTTAAATGAAAGAGGTTAGGTGTGCTTATATCCCAAAGAAGAAAGGTTAAGAAAGAGGCAGTTAATGCATAATTTCAAACAATCTAATGTCTAGAAATATAGAATAAGTAATCTCCATTGTGTGAAAACTTTACAAAACTCTGCAAATAAAATGCAATAGGATTTAGTAACTTGTTGGAGAAACTAACAACCCCCACAATTTATATGGAGTATTCCACTTTAAAATTGTGAGCTCAGATGCAGGCTTGTGTTAGAACATTTGTCAAGCATGTGCAAACTTGGGGGCTCAATTTCCAGCCTGTGAAATTCCTAGTTTAATTGTGAACTTGACACCACACAGAATCATCTCAGAGTAAAGCCTAGTATCAATTCACCTATGGAAAGGTTTGTGGAGGATTGTCTGTATTGCTTGGTAACTGATGTAGGACAGTGCAGCTCACTGTGGACTATAACATTCCTACAAAGATTGTCCTGCATAAGAAAGCTAGCTGAGGATGAACCAATGGACAAGCCAACAAGCAAAATACACACACACACACACACACACACACACACACACACACACACACCATGATTTTTTTTTTTTTTTTGAGACAGGGTTTCTCTGTATAGCCCTGGCTGTCTTGGAACTCACTTTGTAGACCAGGCTGGCCTTGAACTCAGAAATCTGCCTGCCTCTGCATGATTTTTGCTTTAAGCTCTTTCCCTGATTTCCCTCAGCGATAGGCTATGACCTAAAAATGATTAGCCCTTCTCCAAAGTTGCTTTTGGCTAAAGGGTTTTATCACTGGGAGATGAAGGATAGTGAACAGTAAATAAATAACTGGTAGCTCAATCAATAAATGTAAAATGGCTTTTAAGTGTCAATAACTCACAGTATGAATGCTGTCATGTAACAATGACAGAAATACATTTCCTCTATCTGTGAAAGAGCCTTCACCCCATGCCTGATTGTCATTGCTCCCCCCCCCCACTCCACCTATTTGTTAACACCTAGTTAGTACATTCACCTACCTCTTGTCACCTTTAAGACCTGTTTAAGGAGTAAGGACATTCTGTTATTTTGAAACCTCTGTGAGAAATACGTTAAAAACTCCTTTCTCTCAAGGTTTTGTTAATGACCTGGCAGTAGCTATTAGTAGATTAATAAAGCAAAAGGGCAGGTATGAAAATAAGAATATAACCACATAGTTTACCTGACTCAGCATGTCTTGGTGCCTTTCTTGGGTCTGTCAATAAAAGTCTACCTTTGTAATTTCCAACTCTTTGAGGAGTTAAAAGAGAGCAAAGGAAACCTGGCATGGAGGCACATGTCTTTTATCCCAGCACTTAGGAGACAGAGGCAGATGATTTTTGTGAGTTCAAGGTTTCACTGAGAAACCCTGGCTTGAAAAAACAAACAATTCCACCTCACACCAGTCAGAATGGCTAAGATCAAAAGTTCAGGTAATAGCAGATGCTGGCGTGGATGTGGAGAAAGAGGAACACTCCTCCATTGCTGGTGGGATTGCAAGCTTGTACAACCACTCTGGAAATCACTTTGGCTGTCCTTCAGAAAATTGGACATAGTACTACTGAAAAATCCAGCAATGCCACTCGTTGGCATATGCCTAGAAGATGCTCCAACTTGTAATAAGGACACATGCTCCACTCTGTTCATAGCAGCCTTATTTATAATAGCCAGAAGCTGGAAAGAACCCAGATGTCCCTCAACAGAGGAATGGATACAGAAAATGTGGTACATTTACACAATGGAGTACTACTCAGCTATTAAGAACAATGAATTTATAATGTTCTTGGGCAAATGGATGGATCTGGAGGATATCATCCTGAGTGAGGTACCCCATTCACCAAAGGAACACATGTGATATGCACTCACTGATAAGTGGATATTAACTCAGAAACTCATAATACCCAAGATACAATTCGCAAATCACATGGAACTCAAGAAGGAAGACCCCATTAAAAAGAAGAAGAAGAAGAAGAAGAAGAAGAGGAAGAAGAAGAAGGAGGAGGAGGAGGAGGAGGAGGAGGAGGAGGAGGAGGAGGAGGAGGAAATCCCCATGGAAGGAGTTACAAAGACAAAGTTCGGAGCAGAGTCTGAAGGAATGACCATCCAGAGACTGCCCCACCTGGGGATCCATCCCATAAACAATCACCAAACCCAGACAATATTGCAGATGCCAACAAGATTTTCTGACAGGATCTTGATATAGCTGTCTCCTGTGAGGCTCTGCCAGTGCCTGGCAAATACAGAAGTGGATGCTCACAGTCATCCATTGGACTGAGCACAGGGTCCCCAATGAAGGAACTAGAGAAAGTACCCAAGGAGCTGAAGGGGTCTGCAGTCCTATAGGAGGAACCACAGTATGAACTAACCAGTACCCCCAGATCTCCCTAGGATTAAACCATCAATCAAAGAAAACATATGGTGGGACTTGTGCCTCTAGCTGCATATGTAGCAGAGGATGGCCTAGTCAATGGGAGGAGAGGCCCTTGGTCTTGTGAAGATTCTATGCCCCAGTATGGGGAAATGCCAGGGACATGAAATGGGAGTAGGTGGGCTGGGGAGCAGGGGAGGGGATAGAGGATTTTCGAGAGGAAACTAAGAAAGGGGATAGTATTTGAAATGTAAATGAAGAAAATATCTAATTAAAAAATAAAATATCAAATAAAAAAAGAAAAAAGAAAAAAAAGAAAAGAAAATATCACTCTGGGTGAGGTCACCCAATCACAAAATAATATACATGGTGTGCACTCACTGATAAGTGGATATTAGTCCAAATGCTAGGGATACCCAAGATAAAATTCACAGACCACAGGAAATTCAAGAAGGAAGACCAAAGTATGTATGCTTTGGTCCATCTTAGAAGGGGGAACAAAATGCTCATGGTAGTAAATACAAAGACAAAGTGTGGATCAGAGACTGAAGGAAAGGCATTCCAGACACTGCCCCACCTGGGGATCCATTCCATAGACATTCATCAAACCCAGACACTATAGTGGATGCCAAGAAGTGTATGCTGACAGGAGCCTGATATGGCTGTCCTCTGAGAGGTTCTGCTAGAGCCTGACAAATACAGAGGCAGATGCTTGCAGCCTGAGACTGAGCACAGAGTACCCAGTGGAAGAATTAGAGAAAGGACTGAAGGAGCTGAAAGGGTTTGAAAACCCATAGGAAGAAAAGTAGCAACAAAGCAGACTCCCTAGAGCTCCCAGGGACTAAACCACCAACCAATGAGTACACATGGAGGGGCCCACAGCTCCAGCTGAATATGTAGCAGAGGATGACCTTGTCAAGCATCAATGGGAGGAGAAGCCCTTGGTTCTGTCAAGGCTTGATGCCCCAGTGTAAGGGAATGCCAGGGTGTGGAGGCTGGAGTGGGTAGGTGGACGTGGGAACATTCTCATAGAAGCAGGGTGAGGAGGATGGAATAGGGAACTTATGGGGAAGAAACCAGGAAAGGGAATAGCATTTGAAATGTAAATAAAGAAAATATCCAATAAAAAGAAAAAGCAAACAACAACAACAACAAAAACAGAACAGAACAAAACAAATACAAAAAAAAAAAAAAAAAAAAAAAAAAAAAAAAAAAAAAAAAAAGGAGGGCAGAGGAATGAATGGCGAATTAGTCTCCTTAAGTCAATTCAATAGAAAACTAGGGCAAGACCACTCAATGGGTAAAGAAGTGTTCATGTAAACCCTGAGTCCTGAGTTCTGATGTCCAGAACCTATGTAAAGTCACTAGAGTTAGTAGCACTCATCTCTGATTTCTGCATGATTGGATCATGGAGATGGGAGATTTCCCCAGAAGCTCACAGGTTTAACCTGGCATGGGTAGGTACAAAATGACAATCTCAAAAATGGGGAAGAGGGATGACCAACACTTAATGATGTCCCCTGACCTCTATGTGAATACTATGAAACGCAAATGCATACAGCTCACCTAGCCCAACCACACATAAAGAACACTGTGTAAAATGCGTTAACAACAACAACAAAAAAAAAACCTAACCTGTACAACTATGTCTATGAACAACCTGAGAACAGACAAGCAATGATTGTATATTATGGAGTTTGACCGTTTCTGTGGAGTCCCTGAAAACAATCCTTGCCAGTTGTAAATGTGCTTGGAGTCATTTCAAAGGTAGCTGGAGATGAACAGTGCCAGGTTCAAGCCTCATTTAGTCACATATTATCTGCCGCATCATGAGTATGTCAGTAATGATTAAGACAATTAGTTCCAGAGTTTATAAAATGAAAAGAATATTTTTGTGTGTTCTGCATGGCTCACTGAAAACCCAGAGGGATCAAGATGGAATCAAATCATCAGATATTAGATTGAATGAAAAGCTATAGTGGCATCTATCCACATCTAGATTATCTTGGAAATCCATGTTTGATTTTGAAAATTAAGCTCTAGCTTGCCAACTAAAATGAAAATGCTACTCCCTAACTGAGTGTCTTCCCTTCACTTATGAAACTGGTTTCACAGTGGAGGGATTTACATATAACTTACATTCATAAAAGCTGGACTTCGAATTCTTAAGCTACGGTGCAGGAACTGACATGTTCAGTGGATATTACATCTCAACATTTAAAAAAATAACTACTGTGTGTAGCATGTGGTGGAGGCCGGCAGAAGGAAGGTGGTGGGTGTAATGACAAAATGAAGTGGGGCTCTTTTTGCAAGGAATGTGCTGGTGTGAGCCTTACGTCTTTAATGCTGTATTGAATGGGCTGAAAGAAAGAGAACAGGAGCAGAAGTGGCCTCATGGCGCAGCTTCATAGGCATGACAATTAGCATAAGCAGTTGGTTAATTAGTGTCAGTGAAAGCCAAAGATCATTAAAGTAACACTTAAACACCTTAAAACATATATGTGTTTGTTCATTATGTTTTTTCCTTTAATGTGAGGCCAAGCCTTTGCTTGCAGGTCTGAATGCATCATTAGGTGAAACCCAGCTTTGCTTTCTCAGACATGGTGTGTCACTCTCAAATTCTACATGCAGCCTCCCTGAGCAGTCCTTGGTAAGATGATTTCAGGGTTAAATGAAGCCAGATTGCAAGCACCATGGGTTTGTGCTAATTTGACTGTGATTTTCTACATTTTACCAGGTACTGTGGAGCTTTGGAAGGCATTCATCTAAATGTCTATAGAAACAGCTATTTTTTTCACCCCTGTATTTCTTACTTTACATAATATTGTACCACACAATTAAAATGGCATGTGTGGTAACATAGTCATGTATCAGAGCACCAATAGTCTACACTTAGCTTTGTAGGAAAGAACAAGCCTAAAAGATACTAGTTTATGTGCCAGGGGTCTTCTGGAGAGAATTCATATACCTGTTCACCCAGTAGGGAAGAACCTTCCTTAAACCACTAAGTTGCTTTGCTGTTGTTATGTCCTATAGCCTGCTATTATTCATTCAGATTACAGCTAGGGAGTAAAAGAGAGGCGTTAAACAGAAAAAAAAAAAAAAAAAAAAAAAAAGGAGGGGTATGGCCAATAGGATGGTGCAGAAAGAAAAGGCACTTACTATCAAGTCTTGTGACCCTAGTTTGATATCCAGAACTCACGGGGTGAAGAGAGAAAATTGATTCCCAGTAATAGTCCTCTGTAACAAGACATACACCATGGCACCTACATGCAAACACACACACACACACACACACACACACACACACACACAAACACACACACCCTACACACACCACACACACCCACAAACACACACATATTATATTATATATCATATATTATATAGTGTGTGTTTATGTAAATATATGTGTGTGTATAGTGCAAGAAAGAAAGAAAAAGAAAGAAGAGAGAGAGAAGAGAAGTAGGTAGGAAAACAAAGGAAATACAGTACTCTTCAGGGAGAAGGGAAGTAGGTGTTGCTGATAAGAAAGAAAACTAAAGCCTTTTAAAACAAACTCACAAAGTTAAATCTATCACTGAGATAGACAATTGAATTGAGGAACAAACGGGTAAAAAGCACATAAAGTAATAGGCATGAAAAGGTGAGGTCCTTGACTGAAAAGAGAGAGAACAAAACAAAACAAAAACAAAAACTACATTGGCTTCAGGAAGAAATTAGCTTGAGTCAAAGTTTGGAATTTTGTTTATAAGATTTTGCTTCTGGTTTTGCTTTTGGCTGGTGGGTAGTACATGATTGTGGATTTGCAGAAAATGAGAATAAAGTGGAGTTGGACAGATTAAAGATGTCAAGCATTACATTTGGAGATTTGAAGATGTTCCTGCTCCTTTGGGTCAGCTGCCTATACCCAGCAATACCTGCTACGGGAATCCCCCATGCTCACTCTGGACCTGGATTCACATAAGCAGTTTCCACTCTCCTCCTGTTCTCCAATACAATCTCTCCAGTGTCCTCCCTAGCTCTGCAGCCTGCTGCCTTCAGGGCCATCTCCTCTATCCCTAGTTCTATCCTCTGCTGACTCAATCAAACCTTGTGTGGACTCAGCTTTCATTATTCCATTGTGTACTCTCTTAGCCCCACCGCAACCCTTCCAGCCAACCCTCATTCTTTCCTCAACCCTCACATCTAAACTTTCTATCTAGGATGTTTAGCAAGGGAACCCATCAGGGACACAGGTAGGTGAATCATACCACCTCTCCTGTCCTTCTTTATGATCTCTCCATTCTCATGTTCAGTCCAATAACAACCTTCTTACAGGAGTCCCTCCTCCCACTTCAACTATACTCACTTGAGACTCCAACTTTGGCTTTAGACCAAGGGTCCTTTCTTCCCTATCTCTCCAGACAATTCTTTGACTCATCAAATACTACATGCAGAATCCCCTATTTCCAAAATATATTCATATCCCTAGGGATGCCATGTGTAGGAGTGAGCAACATCCCCTTATGTATTACCTGAAGCTCTGCTCAACCTGTTCTAATAACCCACCTCTATTTCTCTCTTCTACTCACAGGCCTATAGAAGTACTCCCAACCAGGCAACCCACAGCCATTATATATTTCTAAGAGAAAGCAACAGAAACAAAGAAACAACAACAACAACAACAAAAACCAAAAGACCCACTCAATAAATACAAGACTAGATATTAACACTTTAAATTATCTTCATTACCTGAAACCCAGATGCCTAGATGCCAGCACAAAACACAAACATTACCAGCCAGGACTATGGCTCTACCAGTATTTAGCAACCCTATGACAGTAGGTTCTTAGAACTGCAATACAGCTGAATTCCAAGGAAAGGATTTCAAATAGTTACAACGAATATGTTCAAGGATCTTAAAGAAGATATTAATAAATCCATTAATGAAGTCCATGAAAACACAACCAAAGAGGGGCATGAAACAATGAAAATAACTTAAAACATGAAAGTAGAACTTATCAAAGAATGAGAATTACCAAAGAAACCACAAACTAAAATAAAATTGGAAAGGAAATACTTAGAAAGTCAGACAAACATCTCAGAGACAAGCCTCATCAACAGATCACAAGAAATAAAGAGAAAGGTCTCAGGAGGTGAAAACAAGTCAGCGGGAAGGAACACCTCAGTCAGAAGAAAATGCTCATTTAAAAAATTGAAGCACAAAACATTGAGGAAATCTACGACATTATGAACAGATCAAATCTAGAAATAATGGGAATAGAGGAATAAGAAACTCGGGTCAGCCGGGCATGGTGGCGCATGCCTTTAATCCCAGTACTTGGGAGGCAGAGACAGGCAGATTTCTGAGTTCAAGGCCAGCCTGGTCTACAGAGTGAGTTCCAGGAGAAACCCTGTCTCAAAAAAACAAACAAAACAAAACAAAACAAAACAAACAAACAAAAACCTCAGTCAGAGCAGAGAAAGTATTTTTAATAAAATCATAGAATGAAATTTGCCTATGGAATTTGCTCATCAAGATTCAAGAAACATACACACTTCCAAATAGACTAGGCCAGAAAATAAATTCCCTACAACAAATAACAACAAACCACTAAATACTCAGAACAAGGAAAAAATACTAAAAGTTATAAGGGAAAAATAGCAAGTAATAATTAAAATAACAGCTGACTTCTCAATAAAGAATCTACAAACCAAAAGGGCCTGCATACACGTTCTACAGATTGTAAGAAACCGCAAAACCGGGTCTAATTATCATACCCAGTAAAAGAACCAATCACAATAGATAGAAAGAATATCATTCCATGATAAAACCAAATTTAAGCAGTATATATCTACCAATCCAGTTCTACAGAAAACAGCAGGAGGAGAACTTCTGTTGGAATAGGTTCACCACACCACAGAAAAGAGAATAATCAATAATCCCAGACCATCAAATGAAAAAGTAGGGGAATCCACGGGACAACAACAAAATAGCAGGATTACATACATACTGCTCAGCAACACCACTCAATATTAACAGTCTCAAACCCCAAATAAAAAGATTGGCTTAGACAACGGCTCAATCCTTTGCTGCATCCAGGAAACACAGCTTCTCATAAAGGATAGATGTCATGTTAGAGTAAAAGGAAGAAAGAAGATATTATAAGCAAAGAAGCCCAAGAAGCAAGATGTATGTAACCCAATCACAAAAGAACTCACATAACATGTACTCACTGATATGTGGATACTAGCCCAGAAGCCTAGAGTACCCAAGACACAACTTACTAAACACATGAATCTCAAGAAGAATGAAGTTCAAAATGTGGTCTCTGTGCCCCTTCCTAGAATTAAGAACAAAGCACACACTGAAGGAGTTACAGAGATCATGTGTGA